>JAVYIG010008571.1:0-87886 GCA_035222895.1 Strongylocentrotus droebachiensis
ATACGGGGTACTCACTTTTGTCATATTTTAAGTGAACAACATCCTTGTTGTGATACACTGCTGTTATAGAATACATGTATTGGATGAACACATAATATCATACCATAAAGTGTCTATAATCTATCATCATTGTATGCCTTCTGATTTGAATACATTGTCGGTGGGGTGTTTTTTTTTCTTCTAATTTGCAGGTGCGCTTTTTACGGTGTGCTTTTATTTCCTTTTGACGTTGTCGCCCTAGATGTGCAAACATAGGGCTAACTTTCAATTTCAATAACAAAACAATAAATACTTCAAAATTAAAGATAAATGATGAAAAGCCATAATCCACAGTCTCCAAGCACTGCAAAACATTCAGATCTTTGGAAACACAAATAACAAAAATCCATACTCTATTTCCCCCTACCTATACCTACGAAACATAGCGCGGATATACGCACAAACAACACCGTACACGCACACGCACACGCACACACAAGCCCCTTTTCGGTTTTGGCGCATGACGTTGGCTGTGATTTCTAGCTGATTGAGTTTCAAAGCGGCTAAGTTGAGGCAGGCAAGAACCCAAGGCAGACAGGTGATAGGATTCGGAAAACTTCCAAATACTGTTTAAGTTTAATTTCAAAGGTTGATAGGAAGTTAGTGGAAAGGTATCATCGTACAAAACTTCTTGCGTACTTCCGTCAGACGGAGATAGATATCCTTTACTATGATTTTCATTGTCTGTAATTACTTTTGATGCGTCCTTAGGCTGTGAAACAGCGCGTTAATTCAATATAATGATGCTTGGTGGTACACTGGCTGTATAATGTTTTGTCTGGTTTCTCTCTCTCTCTCTCTCTCTTTCTTTCTCTCTCTCTCTCTCTCTCTCTCTCTCTCCCCCCCTCTCTCCCTATCTCTCTTCCTCTCGCTCTCTCTCTCTCTCTTTCTCCCTCCCTCTCTCTCTTTCTCTTTCCCTCTCTCTCTCCTTCTCTTTCCACTCGTCCTTTCTATTCCTCTTTCTCCCGTTGTGAGTCTTTAATTTACCTCAACTACCTGTCCAACTCGCACTGCAAAACATACAGTTTCATAAAAATATCTTAGTGTTATTATGTAGCTATGGATACTGCTGAATTGAAATATTGGAAACGTGGTAGCCGAGCAGTAACTCATCATCTAATTTTCAATTCGGTTTCTTTATTCAACATCCGACAAACAAACGACTGATATCATGATAAACTGGAAAATAGAAACAGAAAATACGCAGGCTTCGTTCGGTAATTATAATACTAATTTGGTGTTGGAATCATACGAGAAAACGTTATGACTTAATTCCTTTGCCTATCTGTATTATGACATACATCGAGCTACAACACAACAGTTATTAGTATCTTATGTGTGGGGGAGGAGGGTGGTATTCGATATCAATTCATTTTTATTTATTTTTTTATTTTTTTTAAAATTCAAACATATCAAATAATAGCAACAAACAAAGACGTACTAAAACTTTTCTTCTTGTCCTTATAATCACAAGAATGAACTGAGAGCCGAAATTGAAAAATATGAACTGGAGTAGTATGTCTGTCCGTATGCAATGGTTTGTCTGTACTCGCTTTTTTTCTTCGCCGACTTCGTTGTACCAATCATCTCTTTGGATACATACATGTATAATCGCTCAGCATTCATTCATTCATTCATTCAGTCATTCAATCAGTCATTCATAATATGTTTCCGATCATTTCTCTAAGCAATTTAGAAACGTCTGCGTGCATGATTTCAAGGGGAACATTAATTTTGATCTAGGAAACATCACCCCTAGAGGAAAGGATACAACACTCTACATACAACATTCTCGCGGGGGAAATTTCCGCCAAAATAATTATTCATCAGTCAGACGGAAAATTCAAGGTTATCCAAATCGCTTTATGCCTCAATTTTTCTCTTGATTATGGGTATGATTTTATAACTGGTGTATTTCCCGTTCAAACTTTCTCTCTCTCTCTCTCTCTCTCTCTCTCCCTCTCAATTTATTTCTCTCTTTTCTTTCCATCTATTTGTATATAACCCCTTTCTTTCTCAAATCTTCCTTCGGCTGTCTTTAACCTCTCTCACTCCGTCTCTTTTTCTTCTTTTTTTCTTTCTTTCTCTTTCCTCTCTCTCTCTCTCTCTCTCTGTCTCTCTGTGTCTTTGTCTCTGTCTCTCTCTCTCTCATACACTCTCTCTCTCTCTCACACTCTCTATCTCTCTTCCAATGGTTTCGCTCTCACTGTCTCCCCCTTCTCTCTCTGTCTCATTTTATCTCTCTGTCTCTCTCTCTCTGTCTCTCTTTTACATGTGTTTCTCCTTCGCTGTCTCCTTTTTTAATTCTCTCTCTCTCTCTCTCGGTCACCATCTCTCTCTCTCTCTTTCTCTCTCTCTCTCTCTCTCTTACTCTCTTATTTCTAACACTTGTAATGAATGTATATACCTATAACGTGATTTCCTGTTTCCTGATTTAGAGAGGTACATTCATTAGAATGTATACATTCAATGATTTACCTCGCAAATTGACTCCGTATTCTACTGTAATGTAATTTATTTATCCTCATGCCTGCATGGCAAAGAGTACTGATTGTCATTACTCTGCACAAGATAATTGTTTATATGGAATTTAAGTTAGTCTCATCATCTGGAAACCGTACACGATATTTTGTGAAATATACAATAAATATCATAGCAGTAACTAGGGTAATATCTTACAACATGTATAAATTATGATCATTTTGTGGCTAATACCATGTCCAATATCTAACTTGTGTTTGAATGCCAGTACCCAAAACATCGTATATCGTTCTGTTCCTTACACTATCGGAGTGCTGTGCGATGAGAAATGGCCTGTTCAGATACAATCTGAGGCACTTAGACTTTGAAGAATTCCAATTAACGCTAATTCTTCTACAAATTCCAGACGCCCAGAGACGTTAATTCGTATGCATTAAAGGGGGTTACGCCTGTTCTAAGCATCAAGACGTTCTGCACTTAAATACCAGCAATTTTCAGCATTTTTTGTCCAATGAAAATTCAATTTATATCTTCATCCTGAGATAGCTTAAACCAGGCCGGATGCTTTCTAAGGTTTGAACACCCCAGGTTCAAGGTTTATATTCCAAAGATTAACTCTCGATTCCTAGTATATCTTCTTGAAGATGCCGCCCCTACCTAAAGAAATATAGGACATGGAGAAAGGCTAGTGAGGGGATTGGTGAAATATATAAAAGAATTGTAGAGTGGGTTACCGTCACATAGCCAAATGATTTAAACTTGATCCTCTTAAATACTGAATAATGGATAACATGGACAGGTTTTTATTGACATTTATCAACATGCTGTTAGTCGGTATCGACAAATATTCGAAGTAAATTGCCATGTTAAACATGGTTTCAAAATGTTGTATCCATGTTTGTATTCATAATAAAGCAAGACGGGGCAGAGGGGTCGCTTTTACTTTAATAAACGTCTGATAATTTCATCGATCGGCAATATGATTATTGGTCTGTAAGAAATTGAAGGTGTATTACGTCGTTGACCTGAACAATTAATTAATCAATAGCAAACAATCAATAACAAGGAATCAATAGCAAGGAATCAATAGCAAGCAATCAATAACAAGGAATCAATAACAAGGAATCAATAGCAAGGAATCAATAGCAAACAATCAATAACAAGGAATCAATAGCAAGGAATCAATAGCAAGCAATCAATAACAAGGAATCAATAGCAAGGAATCAATAGCAAGGAATCAATAGCAAACAATCAATAACAAGGAATCAATAGCAAGGAATCAATAGCAAGCAATCAATAACAAGGAATCAATAACAAGGAATCAATAACAAGGAATCAATAGCAAGGAATCAATAACAAGGAATCAATAACAAGGAATCAATAACAAGGAATCAATAGCAAGCAATCAATAACAGGCAATCAATAACAAGCAATCAATAGCAAGCAATCAATAACAAGCAATCAATAACAAGGAATCAATAGCAAGCAATCAATAACAAGCAATCAATAGCAAGCAATCAATAGCAAGCAATCAATAACAGGCAATCAATAACAAGCAATCAATAGCAAGCAATCAATAACAAGCAATCAATAACAAGGAATCAATAGCAAGCAATCAATAACAAGCAATCAATAACAAGGAATCAATAGCAAGCAATCAATAACAAGCAATCAATAACAGGCAATCAATAACAAGGAATCAATAGCAAGCAATCAATAGCAAGGAATCAATAGCAAGGCAAACGACACTATTTTGGACTTCCTTTAGGAATCTTCTTTATTTTGAGTGGGTATTCCAGTCGTATTGAGTATAATTCACAGCATGTCATGCCCATTGTCACGTCGAACAAATACTATGACATTCGTTACCATTGTGCTATTTTTTTGAGCGACCGTCAACAAGCGCTAAATGATCAGGAATTGTCAAACTGGTTGAAAAAGCTTTATAAAATTGTTACATTTTAGAAACTTAAACTAGACGAGTTTCAAATATTGCAAAAAATCTTGAAAGAATTGAGGAGAGGTCCAATCGGCAATGCATATTTCGTGTTGAAGATCGCGATACTGGGAGAGTCCCATTTTTAATTTTATTGCAAAAGTATCTGAAATCCCAACAGAACTGAAGTTTTGACTCTAGAAAAAAAAAATGTTGCGAACAAAGTTCATCTTTACTCTAGGTGGTTGAATTTCCTCTGCCACAACTGTGAATTCACCTAGTTTATAGTCTAGCCGAAATGTCTGAATATAACGAACACACTCATCTATTGTTTTTTATGTACAGATAATTAAACAAACATAAACATGTCATATCTAAGGACTTCATTTTCGCAAATCACCAAACGAACAAACGTCATTAATGATCCTTCCTTTTTTTTAAATCAGAAATTGAAAATAACAATCCTTGATGCACATTTTTAAAACTATGCTATGCACTACATCCTGGGTGATTTAGTATCCTCATTATATACCGAACAGATGTTTTTTGATGAATTATTCTTTACAAATATAGCACAAGAAGCTTTCAAATGCATTGTCGAGTATCCTAATTACTTTTCAACGACAGAAATACGACATGTTTATCAGGAATTGTTCGTACACCTTGGCCGCCCATACGTAATAACGGGCAGCTGGGAAGAAGGGATTAATGAGGCACAGTTGTTGACAGAAAAGTGGTATCTCTTATGTTATATGAAAAAAATCACAAAGATAACCGCTACAAATCAAAAGTAGAAAGAAAAAGAATCGAATCATAAAGCATCGCGAAGAAGAGTTTCTCGTTCTATGTTTTTTTGCCTTGTGTAAAAACAACAATGATTTTGTATTGAGTATAAGTTAACCATTCCAAAACTAGATCAAAAGAAGGTCGACTTTTTTTTAAATATAATAAAGCATTAACTTTGGAGTGTAGGGACGTCATTGCACATAGTTAACCCCGAAACTAGCCGGCTAAAATAATGAGCACGTAATGTATCATCATGAGCTGTTAAAGTGTATCCTTTCGATCTAATTAGATCATAATGGAATCATGACTCAGTCCTCTTTGACCACTTACTGTGCTTAGAGACAGCCCCTCACATAACGGCGCCACTCGTAATGCGTACTTCATACATTCAGGGGATTGCTTTCAAGGGTAAGCGTTTATACTTTGTCGCTGATACAATTTCCTATCAATTTTGTTTACAGTTTTGAACATGTTGAAGGAATTTTAAAAAGAATCCACTTATAGCACATCAATGAAATCAGATGCAAAGCCCCCCCCCCCCCCTTCTCTCTCTCTCTCTCTCTCTCTTTTTTTCTCTTTCTCTCACCTTCCCTCCCTCTCTCCCTACCTCTCGGAAAAATCTTTTTCCATTTTCTTTTACTCTCCGTATTCTTTTTCCTTCTTCCTCAATACTTCATGATATATCCATTCTTGATATTTTTCCTACATGACATGGAATAGAGTGCATCATGCTGACCTAAAAGCATGCTGAGCGAGGAAAGAAAGAGGGAGGAAAACGGAGAGTACGCTACCATGGTAACTGACATTTGCTCTCTGCTGTGCCTTATGCCTCACAGCAGCACCTTTTTATGTTTCCCTCTTTCCTCCTCCCTTCCTCTCTCCGTCTCTATCTCTCTCTCTCTCTATCTCCGTATCCCATGGTAAATATCTAGATAGAGCTTTTCCCCTTATGTGTAGATCCGATAACTTATCGAAACTATCTTCGGCATGTTTTGCATTATTATTATTTATATACATCTGCTCTGATTTGTAATAAAGAGCTGATGGATAACTGAAATTAGCTCGTTTTTTATATTTAAACTGGAAGCGGTTCGCCCCTATATAAAGCCTATGGAATGATATTATCAAGTACACATTTGAAGGGAATGATAAGAGAGAGTATTAAGCATGAGTGGAGAGCCGCCGCCCCCCCCCCCCCAACAAAAAAATAGCACACACACACACACACACACGCACACACACGCACGCACACACACAAACACACCCACACACACACACGCACACGCAAACACACCTTTTCCCTTCAGTTGTGGGCGCGCATTATTCACTTGTATTTTACGTCCATCGCAAGTCTCGAACTAACACAAAGTATATGAAGTCAAATGTACCTTTGAGGAATCAGGTACAAAATATTATTTTGGTTTATCTCTCGCAGGGGCGCCGATCCAAGGATTAATATGGTTCAGTGTCTGCTTTCAGTCTACACCATTACCCCCTGCTACCCCCCCCCCCCCCCCCCTCCCCCTCCCTGCCACGTTGGTCCTGAAAATAGATCAGCACACCTTAGCTATAGCTACTTAGTCCTTCTGTCATGGTGGATGTGCATAACATCAGAGCCACTCATATGAATACAATGAGAGAAACTTGGTCTAGCACTCCATTACCCATTTTATGCAATCAATTCTTAGGATTTCGAGGATGCTTAAATATTTCTTTGATGTATCTAGGCTTTCATGATTGAATAGGGTCATGGAAAATGCCTGACTCGAAAACGTACGTCAGTATCGAATGTAACCAAATCTGAAGGTCGTTGGCTAAGTGTTATAGAAATCAAGTGCACTCGAACCTGTAGAAGAAATCTTTTCATTGTATTTCCATTTAATACAAACCTTTGCACAAGATGCTTTCAACTACTAAAAATGATTTAGTGGATACGTTTCCTTACCACTGACTACTGTATCAGTTAGAAATGCTTTCGGAAGCGATAGCGACACTGTCAGGGGCAATCTTGTAACCTACTCTGGCGCCTTCAGGCGTTAACGAACGCCACTGGCATTACAAAACACCTTCTTATCTTATCGTGAAGTCAAAAGGCGCTTACGACATTGGGCGGGGTCCTTTAATTCCAAGATAAATCACATCAAATTGTGATGGATTGATGTGAATTATTTTACAGTTACCGTAACATCACTTGATGCACTATGCCATCTATGGACAAGTCAGTATATCCGGATGTTTACTTTTAGAGTAAATTGGGAATTGAATGGTTAGAGATCGAAATCTAACTCCCTAATCGATTCTTTACTTCGTCGACAAAAAAAACAACATTGGTTTAAGTGATTATTGACAGTAGAAAAAAGATTCGCAGTTAATAGTCATCCGGAAACTATTATCTGTCCAGGCCTTCTACATGTTACTGATTTAAATGAACCTCAAACATCCCCCATCCATAAATTACAGACTCCCCCCCCCCCCCCCCAACCACACACACATACACACACACACCTCGCATACACATACATTGATATAGTATTCGGAACCAGGCAGTGTTAAAGAAAAAAATTATTGAAAGAATCGTTGCCAACAAATATGAAATTATGAAAACATCCACGTTTCAGTTTTAATATTCGAGTTTGTATCTGTCGGCAAAAACCTCGAATAAGACTATTAATATTGTACCTTGTACAAGTAGAAAATGCTCCAAATTACCTAAGGAAACAGGCCAAAAGATGGGCTGTCTTGATAATCAATTTCAATGAATTTGACCTTCATCGAGGGCCGGTTACAAAGTATATTTTCATATGGAATTAGATTATCAACATACTCGTGCCCATAAGCTATGGACGGAATGTATTAATCGAAGGAAGTCCCAACACTTAAGGATATATATTGATCTACGGGGAACATAATTCCAAGGTCAAACTTATATATTAGGAGTGTTCTTACATTTCGGGTATATCGTTTTCATTCTAGGTAAGGCCTTTGCTATCTCATTTCATGTAATATATATGTAGCTACCTAAAGAACTCCTTTATTATGTTTATCATTTTTTCATGTAGTCGGCAAATAAAATGTATTTCGCTCCAAATACTAAAGCATATTACAACGTAGTAAAATACAACATGAATAACAATGGGGACAGAAACGAAAGCTGGATATAAGTGAGGGCTGTCAACTTGTAGACAAGGCATCAAACTCGTGTATCATGTTTGTGGTAATTAACATATATTTACATATATATTAATATTTATATACCTCACTTTATAAATCTAGCCATCTGATTGGTCGAAATTGGAGTCGTGATTTTAGCCATGCCCCACCCTAGGGCACTTTTCAAAAGACTATTGACCGGTAGGTGGGTATGAGTACATAAGTGAAATTCCAGATGGTTTCTTCGGTGTAGAAACGTGTTCTTGAAAATATAGAAATATGATTTTTGATATCAAGGTGTTACGTACTAAAAGGAAGTAATGTCTTTCCACGAAGACTATTTCAATCAATTACATTGAGGACGCAGGTTCGAAACTGAGTCACGTCTTTCGGATGGTGACGTTTAAAGGTCGGTCCCTAGACGTAAATAATCATATCTGATTGATACACGTCTGTGAAAAAACCATTACACACACACACATTAAGTAGTACGTCAATGACTTCATTATGCATTTCTTAAACGGTGACAGTTGTGCATGTTATGAAACAATTCAATTGCAAAACAGATATTTCTGAGATTAAAGGATTGTATTTTCGCTGAAATGTAAAAGGTCACTTGATCATTTTGATGATAAGAGCGTTTGTTCATGAAAAACGGGCCTGTTCTCTTTGTCTACCTTCATTAGTTCTTACACGACATATCAATACCTTGTGTTGTCTTTGAGGGGGGGGGGGTTCCCATCATTTTCTGTATTTCCCTATCCCTCCGTCTCTCTCCTGCTATCGTCACCACCTCTCCTCATCTTTCTCTGTCTACTAATTTCTCATTCTTTTTAGCCTTTTCTTTTCCTCTTTACTTTGCCCCGTTTGCTTGATGAGTTTTTATTGTATAATCCTATACTAATTTCTTTTTTGAAACGACATTGAATTCAATATTGAAGAAATACCCACAGTTCAGATAATGGATAACATCCGACATGCATGTTCGGTTCCCTATAACCACCGACGGCGGAAAAGAGGATGCATGGAGGGTGTGATGTCCCCCCCCCCCCCCCACCACCTATACAAACACACCCTCACACATCCGCACGTTTCCCTCAGAGTTACTTCAATAGCATTGTAACCTAAGTGGTTTTGTAACCTAACTGATACTAGTGGGAAATGAAAAGTCGTCGTTTGACAAACGGCTGAGCACTGATTTCCATGAATGTATTCATATTTATCGCTGCACAGTTCTATTCACTATTCAGTTAACAGACATCGGATATAGATATGCGGTTGACAATCAATATATTAACTGCACTTTACCAAGTGTGCTTTCCACCAAACGCTGTATATTATAGAGATGTGGTTAGTTTTGCTTCCATTTATGGCTAGCTTTCATCTTCTGAACTTCACACTATTTGCATCTCGGTGTGATTGCTCTAACGACACCATTACCTTATGGCTAAATATCAATTGATACGTAGGGCAATGCTCTGGAGTAAAAACGATTAAGCTCTACATAGCTTCAATACATTTCATCCTCAGGGGCTATATCGGGTACCCAATCCGTCTGGCAAGGATGACCATTCAATTAATGTCTTACTGTTTAATAGCCGCATGCATGCTCGGATATGAAGACGCAAATGAGAATGGATTGCACCTTCTCATTTTAAAGCCCTTGTACAGTTTATTTTGTTTTCCGTCACACATCTTTTTGTATGTGTTGATGAATAGCTCTCTGCTCAAAGCGAAATGCTGTGAAGGTGCAACAAAACAAAATAAGAAGGTTATAAGAGTTTTAACATAGTTCGTGTGATCTCCAGTGCCGACACCATGCTCAAGGGTTTCCATTAGTAACATGTATCGTAAACTGTTGCTTTTTTATAAATAGCCAAGTCTTTAGCTTATTATTTATAATGGATCACATTATGTTCTCCCTTGTTATTCTCGCCATTGTGGAATGTAGTATTACTCTAAATGTCCATAAGATATAATTATTGCGGAACAGTTTCTGCGTTAACTTCAGTGGTTGGGTTTTAAGGGTCCCCCGCACAGGGATTAAATCAAGGAGTCAGACGTTTGAGATTCCATTCATGGGTTTGGTATACTTTTACTGTCATACTACGCTTATTAATTTATCACAACTACAAGAAAAGCCATTAAGATATAAACTGAAAGACAATTAAAATGAAGAAGAATGATTCGGGTCTTCAGCATGCTGTCTCGTCATAGACATGTCCATAAATCACCTAAATCACTATACAAATATTATGGCAGCACAAATTATAAAAAGATCCTAAAATAACCCTTTCTGCGCGAAACCTATCGCAAGTAATGAATAAACTCACATAATATAATGTTAACGGCGCGATGTTGCGCTACGTCTAGGATTCATTAATGTGAATCTGGATTCCGGATAATGGAATGGCATTTTGAGAGGGAACAGCGTTTAAAAAGGGGATTTTCAATTATGAAGCATGCATTTGATGCTGGAAATCAGAGTCACTGAAAATAATAATACCAATGAGGCTACGAATGTAGTTTAAACCTTTTTTGCTCTTTACTCAGGTATATGCAAGTTTTCTAGTTAAATTGTTTGTTAGATCCCTTTGTATTTGATATTTTTTGTGTAAGTTCCGCCTAATTATATCATTGTATTTACACCTTTAACAGAATTCAAGATAGCAGAATAGTACCATACAGTGCCAAGCGAAAACATGATGAATGATTTTGCAGTGGATTCTTATCAATTGATGTTCTTTAGATAACGTAGATTATTATTTTTTTTTTACTAATGGTAGGCCTAATTGATTATTTGTTCCTTCTCTTCTTAGGGCCCTCACCGATCATATCAAATGGAGAATGCGATACTGCTAAACGAACACAAATACAGGCAACTACTTGGATGATAATATCTTGAACATGGGGGAAAAGAAACTTGATGACGAAGATAATGGCACATTGTAAAGTGGCTTGATGCCCATCTCTCCAATCGATACCCATGCTCTCCCGGGAGAAGTCGAAAAGACCGCAGGGGTTTAATGTTGCTTCTGACATTCACTTAACTGAAAAATAATAACCATTACTTTAATTGCTACTTAAGGGTGTTAATATCAAATTACAGAGATGTGTTGAGTGTTCTCGTGCATTGAATCACATTCTTACCAGCCTCAGAGCCCCTAGACAGATTTTGATTGGCCATTTCAAGTAATTGTTCTAATGTCATATGATAAGACTGAAGCAATCTTTTCTCTAAAGCAGAATGTGGAAGACCTAGACTAAAGCCAATGTCACAGCCATTCAAAAGTCCTGCGCTTCTATCTTGCGGTGATTGCACGGTCTGGCACATTACTGGAACCAGATACGGGCCTGACGAAACAACTGATTCGCGTCCTATACCACACGTCAACCAGCCGGGGAGACGTGCACTGCTAGTAAAACTTCCTTCTCACGATTATGTGAGGGACTGTGTTTACTACGTTATATTTTTAATAAAATAAACGAAGGGCGGTCTACTTTGAAGAGATTATATTCCTTAAGAAAAAATACTATCACTCTGATTACTTGAATACCTTTATTCCTATATGTAAACGTGAATTAAGGCCTTCTTCAATGGCTTCGTCATTTCCTCTTATTCTGAAATATGAACATCCATCTCCTCTTTATATGAACCCTGGTTTACATCGTTATTCGGTAAGTACTATAAACGATGCTTTTGACAAGTATATGGACAGTTGAATGTCTGATTTCGTTTGATTCCCCCATTTTAAAATGGGTCAGGTTAATTTCCATGTAATTGCTGGTGCTCTCCTACAATAATTATGTGAGCGGATTCATATAAGTAGGCATGTTTAGAGAATGTTAGACAAAGACTATGACGAGTCAGTAAACAGCAATGAACTTAGATAGCGGTACCAGGCATGTACATTGATTGATAGGATATAATTACCGAAACGCAACCCATACGATGCAACAGTAAGAGTTCACCGAACTCAAATTTCCATTAATATTAATAGTTAACCTTGAACTATGAAACACAAATCCCGAATAGTGTCGTCGACAATCGAGGGGGAAAAACGTTCAGAGGCGAAGCTGGAAAAGAGGAGGATCACCTACGAGATAATGGCCCCAGGGAATGAAATGTCCTGGTGCTGGCTGCCAAGAGGGGGGTACAATAATCCTGATCTAGTAACAGTCTCTCTGGTGGGTTGCATGCACGCCCTCCAGCCATGAATATCGAGGAGACGGGTTTAATTAAAAGTTTCCCGCGTCTCTGGCAGATGTGCGCGCGGTTTGGAGACCCTGTAATCCCGCGTCTCTTTAAAGTGACGTACGAAATACATTAAAGATCCTGACTTGTGGCGCCTGTAACACTCACACGTCATCGCAAACCAATATTTGAAAGATACTAGAGTTGTTCTACCAAAAACGCGGTTACACCACTACAGAGTGCCACCTGTAGAGGGCCTTCGCAACTTATCCCAGGCGGATAGTGATCTTCTCCTGCACATTACACATGATACGCCATTATACTGACGCAGAATTGCGTCTGTGACTTGACTGAGGCGTCAAGGTAGAGAGACATTGCACAGAAAGGGAATGTCATACGAGCGGAACAAGCATTGCTTCGAATTACTGGGAATGCACTCCTAATTGCCTGATAAAGCACTCGACATAACGCCTCGTGTGCAGTTTTGCACGGTGTTACGCTCACAAAAAGAGTCAAATATATCTACGGTCGCTGAAGCAGGCCTACGTCAGCGAATGTCAAACTCGCATATTGTGAGCGCTGCAAAGTTTCATGTATGTCAAAGTGCTAAAATTAGACTAATTTTGGCGTATACATTGCACATATGCGATTATCATATATTATTGCATCGATTATAATTGGAAAGTAATCAGAATATCCATTAGAGACGCAAATTTGAGGGAAAATATCAATTCCATGTATGATCCAAAGTAAATCAACTCAATTTAGAGTTTAACGAGACCCCGGATATTCCCGCATTAGTACCGCATGCCAAAAAGGGGCTCCATGCTAAACCAATATGTATTTACTAATGAAGTCCAAATAGTTTCTCGTATGGAAATAGAAGGACTTACCTCGAGTACCCCTGTTCGGATGTCGCATCCTTTAAGGGACATCGAAAATCTTCTCCTTAAATCTTAAATCATCCTAATCGAAGAACTCGCGACCGCTTATATCGCAGCGAATCGTTAGTCTAAGTTAACGAACTCTTTTTTAAGAAGCTTATAACTAGTAACATGCGCTTATATCATATTTTTAAAATAAATAGATCATTCTGTTTTTTGAGAATGGGCAAAATATTATTCTTACTCCATGTACTTGTGCATGGTTATACATTGTACATCAAAAGCAGGTTTACGCTTCTGTTATTTGATTTAAGACGACCAATGTCGCCTCTTTCCATTTTCCTTAGTAGTCACATTTACCAACTCTACATCAACAGTTATTAAAACTTCTCTTTTTACGAGTACATCTTTTTATTTTTCGAACTATTAGTCCAAAGAAAGATGGAGAGATTCCACACAGTATTAGGTAAACATCAAAGTACTATCTTCTCATTTTATTTAAAGGATAAATGATTTTATTTTCATCTCGTTACTCTTTGTTGAAAACATAGTGATGACCGGGACGGGCTGAAGATGTTTGCAAATGTGATGCCTACAACATGTGTACATTTTCAAATGAATTTACATGTTATGTACTCATGATAAAAAATTGAATATCAATGAAGGCAACGAAAATGTAGATAAATTTTACAAGTTTAATTATCCAAAGACGATAGAAATCGAACGAACAAGTTTTTGTTTAATGAAGCAAAAAGCAAGATGGTTAATTTGACCACACACAAAATTTAATTTCTCTAGACGATTGATTTTGAGTCTGAAAACTACAACTAATCGCAAGATGCTCGACGAAAAATGGTAGAAGACGGTGGAGGTCAGTTTATTTTCTTGACTTAGCATGGTCCAAGGAGAAATCATTGTCAACAATTATATCGAAGATTTGTTTGGATTGTACGAATCTCTAATTTGAAGAGGACATCCTTGTTAGTTGCTTGTTAGTATGAAGGCCTTCCAGGGAAGAAAGATAAAAAGAGAGGGATACGAGACTCCAATCGCTCAATGCCTCCACGGTTGGCTATTGGATTAGTGTTTCATATATAACAGGTGTGTGAGGGGGTCGTTACCGTTCATGCAGTCCAAAGAATATTGATCAAAATGCAAAGTGCTTTTTGGCCAAATTACAATTTTGAAAAATAGGAAGGAGGAGGCCCTTTTTTTTCTTTTTTTTTCAACATGGCCGCTCAAAATGGCCGCTCGGCACATTTACCCCATAGAGCTATAAACTGACAGTCGGGCTATTTTTCAAGATGGCCGCCCACATTTTAATCAGAAATAGATCCATTTTAGCAGTGTTTTTCATGTTTGTTTTTTTTCTTTAAAAAAAAAAATTATATATTTTTTGATGGCCTTATTCACGTTGAACGAAAGTATTTTGATAACTGTAAGGGAAACTGAATGATTAAGTACACCTAGAAGTTTTAAGAAATGGAGTCATATCTAGCTCATTCCTTTTGAACCATCTTCGATGCCGCCAGGAGTAAATATGTCAGGCATGTGCTTAACTGGATATTACTTGCAGATACTAGACAAAAGATCGTCTGATAATACGCGCAACACACAGTGTTTACCTCTGCATGTGGCAAGCGAAAGGACATTTAGCAAAATTTACTAAAATATTAATCAAAATTACTCGACTGGGAATGTGTATGCACTAATCTGACATATAACATCATAAAGAACTGCACATCAACAAATTCAATTTTTATTTTCGTGAGTCGGAAGTAATTGGTATAGTGTCAAGTTGCAGGTTTTAGGATTGCAACATTGTAATGTATTTCAAAAATTAAAGCTGCTATTCTACGATGTAAGCAAATGTATTGACACAAGTAGGCTTTGGTATTCCTATGCTATCTGTTCGATTTTCCCCTCTTTAGTTATAAAAAAAGAAGTGAAATATTAACGATATTTTTTTATGAAAAAATTCACTACTCAAGCTTTTCAATGATATTAGCGGCTTCGAACCTCGGACATCAAAGGTAACAGCACACCTGTAGATTATATTGTGCAACCTTAGAAAAGGGCAGATGCTTGGAATAATTTGTTGCCAGTTGGGTCTACAGCTCTCAAAACTCCTGGAGTAAACAAACGGCTTAAAAGGCACATATTTCTTAATACATACTTTCAGGGAAGCAGCATTGATCTCTTTCTGCCTCTATTCATATTAATCATCCCTCAATTATTTTATTTCCTTTTATTGTTACATTCTTTAGTCTCATTTTCTCCTTTTTCTCCTTCGACCTCGCCTCGTACACCTTCTGCCTCATGTTGTAGGTACTGTTCTCCTTCAGCATACCCTATTCATCCATTCGCTCGTTCCCCCCCCCCCTCCCCCTTATGGAGCTCTCACACTCTGCCGTGTAGGCCTACCGTCCACCTGCCGGGCTATTAAAAAACAACAGAGTCCAGAACGTTGGGTTTTGAGCGAACTTGTCCCCGGCCGCAATTTTTTAAAAATCTTTTCACCGTTTCGTTGCCATCTTCTGACCGTTCTCACCGGGCGCATACCGGGTGTTGAACGTGCTTCTACCGTCTTCACCGCCCAGATTGACTTTTGTTGAAAATTTTGGCCGTTTCCCTACCGGGCCCATACCGGGTCTCGAACGTGTGCACCGGGTTTGTAGCAGCCTGTTACGAGTGGTTTCCTCTACCCGTTGTCCCCAGGTCCTTTGTTCCACAACAACAGATTACACAACACAAAGTGGTTAGATTTCAGAGACTCATCTTCATTATTGAGCTTCGTTCTTCAACTCCAAAACTAGACTAACTCGTCCTCAGGACGGTTGGTACAATGTATCTAGATTCGGTCGATACACCCATCACACTCCCCCTCATAAATTAGCCCTTATACAAGTAGGAGTAGTGCTATAAAAACATTTCTTTTTCAATGTTGTTTCAGCAACTGTTGTAAGAATACAAAAACCTAAAAGTATTTATAAGTATGAGGTCTTTGTAGATTTAGAAATCTGAAAAACAAGTCAGCTTGTAAAACTATACAGTACCAGCATGCAAATGGTATCACAGTGTTGTCTAGTGGTTTCTGTTCATACAATAAAATTGAGTATGAACAGCTATAAGTAAAAACATTAACCATTCTTTTAGCATCCTGCTCATCATTTTTATCGCTCACTTTTGCATATATCAGAAGTCGTTTGTACTAAACATAAAACAAATACAATTCAAATCGCAGAGAAGTTCACCTTAAATGACCTATCAATATTAATATGTCTTCATGCTTCTTCGCAATTTTGAATCTAAACATATTTCTTTGCATAAAAATAATACTAAGCAAACTTCAGCAACATTAAACCTGTCTGAAAGATAATATAATATAGCCTTCACGTCAGTTGTAGAAACATGTTACTATTAATCTGAAGTTTTGCGTTGTAGTGCAAAACCATATCATCTGTGTTGGTTGAGTATTGAATATTTTCAAGAACACTTTTTGATTACTTTATATCCATAACCAAAGATATATGGTAAAACACCAAAATCCTTTTTGTTCCAAAATTCTTTCTTTTAATATTTATCCTGCCTTGGATAAAACATATAAATCAATTTACTGTTTCTGTTTTCATATATATATATATATATGCACAGACAAAATGATAACTCACTAGTCTTTCTAGTTCCTTGTTTTTGTACCAACAGGGTTTTAACACAATAATATTATCATGCATGTTCAAATTCGTCAACGAATACGATAAGCATATCACATACATATATACACTGGTTTACAGACATCTGGAAAGCAAACATAAGAAAAATACATTTTTCTTTGAGTCCAATAAACAGTTTCAATGAGTCCAATCAGTCTATGTTCACAATGCTTTGTGATTATTAAAGAAACCATCAAAGTTAAAAGTTCTGGTTTCCTTTCTCACATAGAATTCCAGTGAATTCACCAATGTTCAACTGTTCAAGAATGATGCTTCACTGTAAGTGTTCAACTGTTCAAGAAATATGGTTCACACAAGGGTTGTTTACTTTTCCATGTGAATATATCAATTAGTTGCTCACTTCTGTCCAAATATCACACACGAGATAAAGCGTCCGCAATAACATTGTCCTTTCCTGGCACATGTAGAATGTCCAAGTTGTATTCTTGGAGCAGCAAACTCCATCGCGTTAGTCTTTGGTTCTTGTTTTTCATTCTGTTGAGGAATGTCAGGGGATTATGATCAGTTAATACCCTCACTGTATGTTGAGATCCACTGACATACACGTCAAAATGTTCAAGTGCAAGTATCAAAGCTAATGTTTCTTTTTCCACAGTAGAATAGTTCTTTTGACTTGCACTGAATTTCTTCGAGAAGAATGATATGGGTCTGTCGATACCTTCAGCGTCTGCTTGAGTAAGAACTGCACCAGCACCCACATCACTCGCGTCCACCATCATGCTGAACGGCTGGTTGAAATCCGGAGCCATCAGTACCGGATTGGTAGATAAGAGGGCTTTCGCTTGGTTGAAAGCACTCTCGCAGTCGTCAGACCAGATGAACTGCACCTGCTTTCGCAGCAGATTGGTTAGGGGAACCACGATATCGGAGAAGTTATGGCAGAATCTTCTATAATAGCCTGCCATGCCCAGGAACCGCATCAATTCCTTCCGGTTGGTTGGAGTCGGGAAAGCCAGGATGGAATCGACCTTCGCCGAGATTGGCCGAACTTGACCCGAACCAACAACATGCCCAAGGAAAAGGACGGTGGCACCTGCAAACTCACTCTTTGCCAAATTGACTGTCATTTTGGCAATGGACAACCTTTCAAACAACTCTCTGATTCTCTGTACGTGCTCATCCCACTCCTCACTATACACGATTATGTCATCTATGTATGCTTCGCAACCTGCCATATTGGCTACAAGATTATTCACAAGTCTTTGGAATGTCGCAGGCGCATTTTTCATGCCAAAAGGCATCACTGTGTATTGGAAAAGGCCTTGCGGAGTAGAAAACGCAGAGATCTCTTGTGCTCTTTTTGTCAAAGGGATTTGCCAGTATCCCTTTAAGAGATCAAATTTGCTCACATACTTTGCTTTGCCTATACGGTCTATGCAATCATCTATTCGCGGAATCGGAAAAGAATCTGTCTTCGTGCACGCGTTTACTTTCCTGTAATCCGTACAGAAACGATTAGATTTATCCGGTTTCGGAACGAGGATGCAAGGTGAAGACCATGCACTACTACTTGGCTCAACAATGCCGTTCTGTAGCATGTATTCGATTTCCTTTTCAAGATTTTTCAGTTTTGTCGGGTTTGCACGATATGGTGCCTGTTTGATTGGGGTTGTATCTCCAACATCAACATCATGCTCAACAACATCAGTTCGAGAGGGAACATCAGCAAATAACTGTGGATATTCACTCAACAGCTCTTTCACATCACTCCTCTCCTTCACAGATAAGTGTGTTAATTTGTTATCGATGTGTGCTAGAACCTCTGAATTTTTCAATTTCACACATGGGTTCTCTGTCTCAATCTTGCACACTTCCTTCTCAACTTCACACTTTGAGTCACATTCAACAGCACTCAACACTGGTTGTGCTTTACTCTCGTCATCTCTTCGGATATATGGCTTAAGCATATTCACATGACACACACGTCTCTTCTTCTGCCTATCTGGAGTATTGACAACGTAGTCGACATCACCAACTTTCTTAGCAATAGTGTACGGCCCAGAAAATCTAGCCTGCAGAGAATGACCAACTATCGGCAGTAAGACCAAGACTTCATCTCCTACCTCGAAATTCCTCTCTTTGGATTTCCTGTCATACCATGACTTCATCTTCTCCTGAGAATCTGACAAATTCTGTCTGGCAACCTCCCACGCCTTATGCATTCTCTCACGGAAAGTACTCACATACTCCAACACATTTGTTTGTGCATCATCACACAACAGTCTCTCTTTCAGCAACTTCAATGGTCCACGTACTGAGTGACCGTATACCAACTCAAAAGAACTGAAACCAAGCGACTCCTGTACAGCATCCCGCACAGCAAACAATAACAAGGGAACTCCCTCATCCCATTGTTTCTCTGACTCCATACAATAAGTTTTCAACATATTCTTCAAAGTCTGGTGGAATCTCTCCAGTGCTCCCTGGGACTCTGGGTGGTATGCACTCGAAACTACATGTTTTACGCCCAGTTCCTTCAACACCTGATTGAACACCCTAGACATGAAATTTGACCCTTGATCAGATTGTACAGTTTTTGGTAGCCCTACAGTAGTGAAAAATTTCACTAATGCCTTTGTTACATTATTAGCTGTTATGCGCCTTAGTGGTATCGCTTCGGTATATCTCGTCGCAGCGCACATTATCGTCAGTAAGTATTCATTACCTGCCTTTGTCTTTGGCAGAGGACCTACACAATCTACTATGATCCTAGAAAATGGCTCATCGAACGCCGGTATTGGCTTCAATGGTGCTGCCGGTATTTTCTGATTCGGTTTACCTACAACTTGACATGCATGGCAACTTCTGCAAAAATTTGCAACATCTTTTTGCACACCTGGCCAAAAGAAATGAGAAAGAATTTTCTCCTGGGTTTTGTGAACCCCTAAGTGACCTGCAAGTGGAGCTTCATGAGCAAGGCTAAGTATGTCCTGCCTGTATGTAGAAGGGACTACAATTTGGTGGACTTCTTTCCACACCTCATCTGCAGGGACATCTGCTGGCCTCCACTTTCTCATTAGCACACCTGCTTTCTTGTAATAACAAACAGGCACAGTCAATGCCTCCTCCTCAGAAACAGCTCTCTCATTCAAAGAACTCAGCTGAGGATCTGTCTGTTGCTCCTTTAGCAACTCACTCTTGTTCAAAGATAGTGGTTCAGATTTTTCACTATTTCCTACACTATGAACCTCTCTCGCACTCTCATTCACATTGGAATCAGACTCATCCTCAGCCAAACGACAAAAGAAAGAATCTCCCAAGTCAACATCTATCTCATTAGACTTTTTCTCTGACTCAACTTTCTTAGCCATTGAACGAGTTACAGCACATGCTGGGAACACTACTGGAAATTCTGCAACCAACTCATCTGTCTCAGAACTTTCACAAGGACTCGAACTTACTACTGGACATGATATGACTCTGTCACCAGCGAGATCATTACCTAATATGATGGATACCTCTTCCACAGGAAGTGATGGTCTAACTGCCATCTTCACCATACCAGAAACAAGGTCTGACTTCAAGTCTACCACATGAAGGGGTGCCTCCACAAAGCCGTCTCCAATGCCTTTGAGCAGAACACTAGCACCAACAGAAGAACTATCACAAAAGGGCAACGCACTTTCCAAAATCAAGGACTGAGAAGCACCAGTATCCCGCAACACTTTCACTTTTCTTGCTACATCACTCTCTGCTACAGATACATATCCTACAGACACAAACGGTTCATACTCTTTCTGAATTTTTTCCATGTTCGCTGGTACAATTCTACTTTGTGAGTTTGACATAGTTTGTACGAATGCATTAGGATGTGCACTAGATTCCTGTTTCTTAGCCTGAAGTGAAGGACACTTTGACTTTATGTGTCCATACTGTTTGCAAGCATAGCACATTCTTTCCTCTGTTACCTGTCCTTGCTGGGACTGTGGTTTTATTTCATCTTTTACCTGTGATGAACTAGTTTTCTGGGTTTTGCTCCAGTTACTGTTTTTCTTAGATTCTACGCTCACTTTGTTTGAGATTTTGTGTGTGAGCACGTAATCATCAGCAATTCTTGCTGCTTCATCCAGCGAATCGACGCGCTGCTCCTCGAGATGTATACGAACATCCAGTCGCACGCTGCGCTTGAATTCCTCAAGTAGAAGAATTTCACGCAATTTATCATAATCATGATCTACATGGAGAGATGAGCTCCATCTGTCAAACAATTGCTCTTTTTGTTTTGAAAACTCCATATGAGTTTGCGATTCTTCCTTTCGCGCTTTGCGAAATCGCTGCCTGTACGCTTCGGGTACAAGTTCGTAAGCTTTTAGCACGCTCGATTTTACTTTATCGTAATCCGACACGTCGGCCATCGACATTGCTAAGTAGGCATCCCTAGCCTTACCGCTAAACTTACTCTGAATCAGGTGAGCCCACATTTCCCTAGGCCACCCCATGCTTTGAGCTAATTTCTCAAAGTGTGGAAAATACTTTTCCACCCCTTCCTCTTCGAATGGAGGGACCATTCTGACATGCTTTGCAACGTCAAAATGCTTATCAGCATTTCTGCTCTCTTTTCTGTTTATGGCAACAAGTTTCTCCCTCTCCAACTCTACTCTTGCCCTCTCTAATTCCAGCTCCTTAATCCTCACTTCATCAGAAACTGAAGACCTAGCCTGAGAATTCAATTCAGGAGACCGAGACCTAGACCCTGGAGGAGTCACACTGATACCGTCCGCCGCCTCTGAAGACAAAACCTCTTCAGCAACCAGAAATTCAACAATCCTGTTCAAAATGTCCGACTTCAGCATATAGCGTTTGATGCCCACAACCTCATAATGAGTTGCTACATCTAACAATTCAACTTTAGTCAATGAGCTTAATCGCTCCGCAGACGGATCCCTAACAAACTCTCCCAACGAGAACTCGCTAGCCATCATGCAAAAAACCTAGCCTCCTAAATAACCTAGAAAGAGCTAGAGCCTGGCTGTAATCCCCAGCCAACCTTAAAACACCTAGATTCTACAATATCCGAGAAATCTAGACAACCTGACTGTTATAACCCGCAGTCAAACCCTGCAAATCCATGCAGAAACATGAGAAGACAACAATGTTTTTCTCACCACACATTCACACCACGAATGCCTGAACCTGAAACGGCTACCCCAGCGGTGCCCGACGATATCATCTTAACGAACCGACATCGACAACACACACACAGTACACACCGAACAGTCCGCTCATAAGTAACGTGTATGAAACTCGTCGCACGCAATGTAATGCAACATGCCAGCGCTAGTAATATGATCACAAAAAATCACCTGAAAATCATACTTTCCACTTTATGTACCTGGCCGAGCCCCCATTTGTTACGAGTGGTTTCCTCTACCCGTTGTCCCCAGGTCCTTTGTTCCACAACAACAGATTACACAACACAAAGTGGTTAGATTTCAGAGACTCATCTTCATTATTGAGCTTCGTTCTTCAACTCCAAAACTAGACTAACTCGTCCTCAGGACGGTTGGTACAATGTATCTAGATTCGGTCGATACACCCATCACACAGCCACCTACCAGTCACTTAGCGTCCCCTCACCACTCGGAGCGTCCTGTGAGCGAGTCCCCGGTTCATGACACGTTCACAACCCGCTTACAACCCGTTGCAGACGGTGGATTTTTTTTTGCCCGTTCATCACCGTTCTGTAACGGGTTATGAGCGTGTTGTGAACGCGTTCATACAGTGTGACCGTTTTCATAACGTATTCATACCGTCCTCATACCGTTCAACACCGTCCTCTTGCCGCTTACATGCGGCCGGTGCCAGCCGGCCAAAGTTTTGAACATGCCCAAAACTTTCGCCGGGTCCCACCGGGTGTAAATAAGCGCCAACGCCATATTAACGTGTTGCCCGCTTTGATAACGAACCACCGTGTGCCCTCGCCGTTCTCCACCGTCCGCAGACATTTTCGCGCACGGTGGCACACGGTAGGCCTACACGGCAGAGTGTAAGAGTCACTTTACTCTCTCTCTCTCTCTCTCTCTCTCTCTCTCCCTCCCCCTTTTATCCCTCTCTCTCTCTCTCTCTTTCTGTCTCTCTGTTTCTCTTATCCGCCCCTCTCCATCCACCCGCCTCGGTCTCTCTCTCTCACTACCCCCCCCCCCCCCCCCTCTCTCTCTCTCCCTCTCTCTTTCTCTCTCTCTCTCTCCCTCCCTTCTCTCTCTCTCTCTCTCTCTCTTTGATGTCCGGTTCTCTTTTAATCTTACTGTCGATCATTTTCACTTCTCCAAGTAACCAGATGCCTGAATGTACTTTGAAGAACGTACGTTCCATCAGTGCATGGTATGTACACCATTGATTGCACATGGTTGAAGAACATTGTCACGGCGTATGAGGGGCCTGAGGAAGAGACAAATCCACGGGGAGACGATTTGGCGGTCTTTGATGTAATTTCGTTTTCACAAAAACCAAACAATTCAAAAATGCACAGACCCACTGGCTAGTGGCGAAACAAAGATACCTAATTCCATCCTACCATAGCTCAGTGAATAAAACAAACTCCCAATTGGAGAAGAAAAAAAAAAAGTTAATAAACAAAACATATGTTCATTAGAGAAACAGCATGCAACAATCACCCATCGCCTCCGCTTTAGAGTCATTGGACTTAATCAGGATCTCCTCAGATTAAGAATTAATCCCACTGGTTTTTGTAATAGATGCCATGAAATAGAGACAGTAAAACACTTTTTAGTATATTGCCCTAACTATATTATAGAAAGGGCTATGTTTTTAACAGAAACAAATTAATTTCAACCGGGAAAAAAATGGTGAAATACTTATTTAATAAAAGAGTGATTCCAGTTATACAGAAAGCTGTCGTACGGTTCGTTCGCAAAACGAAATGGTTTCCTATCAGGAAGTAATACCACCTTTGTATAGAGAACAACGAATAGCAAAACTTAAAACAATATTATACATGGCCCTTTGCTAAATTACACTCAGTATAATAAAAATACAACAACATAATGTAATAATGAGGAAGAAAGAAAAAAATAATAATATACCGCGCTTTTCCCATAAGGCCCAAAGCGCTTACAGTGAATAAAAATCGATATTACATAAATACATATAATAAGAATTATACAATTATATTCTGTATAGAGAAATAAAGAACGCCCTCTTCATACCTTCTTTCTGAATCAGATTATGTGCATATTACAGCAGTGCTTTGCTCAGCGGGCAGGTGACTCCAGTCCGAGCAAGATTTGTTACATCCTTTTCAAATACGTTTCATCGATATTCTTATACAGCCTTTTGATATAGTTATATCTGACTGTTAAAGGGAACCAGTCACTAATCTGTGTTTCATTCGAATAATCCAAAGGTTTTATGGGACAGCCACAAGGTTAAGGATTGAAAAGTCGAATGATTTTATTTCAAAGAACTTAAAGATAAAGTTGAGTTCTGGTCATGCAATTGCATTGTGAAAGAAAAGGTGTGGAATGGATCAGAAAAAGTTGATCATGTAGCATGTAAGTATTGGTGTGTACTGCAAGGTTCTGGAGTCATCAAAATCATAATAAATTTGGCCCAGTGTTGGTAAAGTAACAGTACTGTACACAGAAAGATGAATATGGGACTACACAAATGGTGTCTGGCCTACTTACCTTGATTTTCTTATCTTTCTATGCTCATTACTCAGCCAGTATACATTTTCTACCAAAATTGTTTGGCAAATGAAATGTATTTGTAATCTTGAACATTCAGTGTAAGTTTCGTTCGATTCTGTGAGAATTCTTTTTCCTTTTTTTTTAACCAGAACTCAAGTTTATCTTTAACACGGAGTTAAGTTTCCGTGTGCATGTGCGTAACGACTAGTTAATACTCGCAAATCAGGATTAAGCTCATTTAGAGGGTGATTTTGATATTTAAACTTAAATAAGATAGACTATCGTGCTAATTGAGGCTCATATTTTCAATCAATTTACTGGCATTGAGCTTCTAAAAAGAGTTTTAAATCGTGTGTATTGTATGACAAAGATTCAGCAGATATATACTATAATCGGACACTTTACCACAATCCCTTAAGCCTTGAGCAGAGCCTAGCTTGGTCAGTATCTGGCTGTGTAAAGAGCCTATGCAGCATGACGTCAACCTAGTCTCACAATGCTAACAACGTTACACACAGTGACTGGCAAATGTTCGTGACTGCAGACGAACAGTTATTCTCATCCTACAACCTTTAAATTTAAAGAAAGTGTAAAACACAACAATGCTTAAACAGAAAAGTTTTCAGATAACCACTTGGCAATAAATGTATTTCCGATTGATATAACATAAAGGACAATTCCCATCCTTCAATCTCTACTGTTGCAGAAGACGCGATTTTGTTAAAAGGGTAACATTTTTAGATGGCCTCTTGATAATAAATGATTTTTCGATTGATGTGACAAAATTGGCTACACTGTATCTTAGTGTCAGCGGGATTAGTCAAGCGTAAATGCTGTACTCGTAACATTCAAAGATAAAGCACTCAGACGAAATCGAGAAAACAGGTTGCACCTATTTCTGATTGTAAATACTTTACTACAGAGAATTCTTGGCTTTTCTTGCCCAGAGGACCCCCGGGTTTTATTGCGATTTACAAAAAAACAATTGCATTTAAGTTTTAAGATGTTCTCTGTCCAATGAACCGCAAATCGGCGAGCACACAAAAGTTTGCAAAGTAAAAGCAAAGAAGTATATTGTTACTTTGGGTGCTCACACTTTGCGATTAAAAATCGGAAGTAATCTTGAGGTCTAGATCTCAGGCAGTATTCTTTCCCTATGACGGAGTTCAAAGTCAAAATCTGTAAACATGCTCACAAGATGAATAACAGAGAGACATGCCAAGGAATTCAAACCATATTATTCATGTGTATGGCGGCACTACATACTTGATTTATTGAACCAATAAATATCTTTCTCCTTCAACCCGTCGGGTAATCAACTATATATATTATATTGTGAGTGCCAAACAGAATACAGTTACGAACTTAGGATGATAACGGTTGACTTCTTGTTTCCTTTTTTTTCTTCTCTGACTCCCATCATCCTCCCCCCCCCCTATCTCTATTTCTTCCAATCCTTCTGTATTTATTTCTATCGCTCAATCTTTCTCTTTCCCCTCTCTTCCGTTATATATTTTTTTATCGTAATAATATCTTCCATATATTTGCTGGGGTGAAGTCATGCAGTATTCACCTAATACCACCTTCATAATCTTTCCGGATGCATTTTGTCAGAGATTGAAATCTTTTTTAATAATACGGTTTACAGGTATTAAAATCAGTCTCCCACACATCTCAACGATGAAGCTAAATAAGAGGATTTCAACGATTAAATTTAGAAATCTACCATGAGTTATCAAAAAAGTATTCTCATATCAGCCTTGTGAGCTTTTACGATTTCTATCGCTGGTGATGTTTTTCACAGGAAGATGAGTAATCTGAATAATATACCTACAAAAAATAACCACAGTTCGATGAAAATCAATTCGTTAATCAAACAACAAGAGATATCTTTCTCTTGTTAAACATCAATTTCGAATAACTTAATATACAGTTTGTCCAAGAAGAAAAATAAACCCGAAAATAAACGCATACTTTGAACAAACTATTAATAGCTGTATTGATAGGATTTCTTTGTTGTTCATAAAGTAAACATATTAAGCTTGCAAGTGGTACATTGATCACAATGATCCATAATACCAAGCAACATCATTTTGAAAATGGAATGTCATAATCAATTTGAGCCAAATTTTGTATAGACGGTGAACATTGTTGAAAACGTTAGTATCACAAATGAACATGGCCGAACATGATCTGATGGAAAAATAAACTTTTAAGCCAAACGGTAAGATTGCTTTCAGGTGATTCTTGTTATAATGAGGGCAAGATTATTGCCATCATCATAAAATAAAGAAAAATTGAGATGTTGCCGATGTTGAGGGTAAAAAGGGGTATATTTTGTATTTAAATGGGTCTGCAAATGTTACATTTGTAAAGCGCATAGAGACATTTGTATTAAGCGCTATATAAAAGCTGAATATTATTATTATTATTATTATTATAAACACTGATTAGAGAATTTTCAGAACTGCAAACTTGTTAAAAGAGCAAAGTAGACAGGCTGAAAATATTTCCACAAAACTCAAAAGTAAGGGGCACTTTACATTCTAATAATGGGGGGGAGGAGATATGGTCCAATTGGCACATATGGCAGAAACTAAACAACTATAATGCACAATTTCCTCTCAGGGTGGAAACCATTTTCAATCATTTAAGGGGTACTTTTCCATTCCCCGAGGGATATTTATTGATTTTGGGAAAATATAAGGCGGTACGCCCCTGTCATTCCGGAGTAACGGCTGATTTAACGCACATCATCACACAGTGTACATTTTTGCATAATCACCTTTTAAAGAGTGCTTTTACCTAATGACGTGTTCGCATGTGATACTATGGCTTTCACTTTGTGACCAAAATCTGGCACAAGTGGATTTTTACATGCCATTTTATAACAATGTTGCTCGCTGACTCATGTATGAATTAATGCAATCATAGTATTATTTGAAAGAATTCAACTCATACTGTATAAAAAGAAAGAAATTTTGTTGGTACAGCTCATATTTTTCGTTTTTCGGGTTTCGTTCTTTTCTGGGACTCACTGTAAAATGTAAAATATTACAAAATTGTTCATGACTTCTGTACATACAATTGGCCTCATTGTAAGGCAATGAATACAAGAACAAACATCGCTATCCATCACTGCGTATGATCTAATTCATCATGGGAATTGGCTGCTTTACCAACTTTCTTTTGTCCAGATTGAACCTATTGCGAAAGAGAGGAGAATTCCCTTGGGTGGTATCGGTAAAGTACAAAAGGTATGGCCTTAGGGGCATCAAAGATTAGACATGAAGATCATCTGCATCCTTGCTTCTCAGTCCACTTCTGAGTTCATCTTCGCACTGGCCTTTATAATGACGTTCACCACATACACTGCTATTTCACAAGTCAAATGTGTATGCGCTTTTCCGTCAGGGAAGATGGTTTCAGCGATACTGCTATACTTATGAGGATATGACGATAATGATGTTGAGGTTTACGACGACAAGGATGATTTCGATCATGATGATGACGATGATGACGATGATAGCTTCTTTTATGGCGCCTGTAATTCACCGCCTCTGCTGGAAGCTCATAGTGCTTTCTGTAGAAGTAAACTATCTTAGTTAGTGTGTCAAATAGAAAGTGTTGTGTTTACTTACGGACACTTTTTAGAACAGTTTTAAGATCTCTGGTTGCCTGAAGCATACAGCGTGGCACACAGCACCGCGGAAAAGTACGACAATATTTGTTCAAAAGAAGAAAAACGTTTATTGATATTCAACGCACAACTAATTTGTACTCTTGGAAGGTGCAGTTTAATATGAAGAAAGAGGAAGATCGCGAGATAATCACCTATTCTACAGTAAGAAATAGCCGTATTTAGGAAGTTTAAAGGTAACCTTACATGTAACTACCCCTGCCCCATCCCCCCCCCCCCCCCCCCTCCGCCCTCCCCTCCCCCCTCATTTCAATTCTATATTAGAACGGAAGCTAATAAGGTCAATGAATACTCGCTGGAAGATATTAAAATGACAAAGTCAATCTTGTATAAACGGGATTCGACCACTCGGGTTCAAAGTCCGGCAGTCCGCTATGGAAGACCTGATACACTTTCCGCCTATTTCATTCCTCCTGCCTGCTCTGTTTTCTATCCACCCTTAACCTAGTTTTCATTATAATAACGTAATAACATGACGTTATCATGTAAGGTAGATGGCGTCCATGTTTGTTTGCTCAACTTGTACATAGTCTGATCGACCAGAACCCGATCGGACTGCGCGGGTGCCTTATCCCTAGGCCATATTTTGGACGGCTAAATATTTATTTGATAAAAGTCAACTGTCTCTGCCGATAATTTGTCTCGACGTGGAGCCAAAGTAAATATTTCTGCCCCTTTCTTATTCCGCAAGCGTCAACCTGATCGGAGCCAGACGGGGAACCTAAAACCATCTGGGACCTCGTTCACGGCCCTCTACTCCAGTTTGATTGATGTCGAGAGTTTCCAAGTTAATTGTTACGGGATAGGCCTTAAGTGAATTTCGATCGCATTGCTGGGATTATTATAATATCATTTTCAGTTTAAAGACGCAGCAGTTTGTGTCAAACGGTATAGAAATGCGGGAAATGATGAAGTACTTCGACAAATTATCGGAACCTTGTGAAATAAACCAAATTTATATTTGGATTTCAAGAAATGCAGAGTCAGTTGATTCATGTGGTATTTTTTTAAGCATTAACTTCAAGACTTTTGTCGTTTTGTCGTTATGCTTAAGAAAGAAATAATGCTTCATGTTAAGTTATTAGTCAGTTACGTGATTAAATATGTATGTGCTAAAATAAGATCAACATGAAGTCCCTTTTTCCAAGATTTGCTGAGATTACAAGATAAAAATCAGAATTGTACTTTGAATTATTATCTCATCCATCGCACTCGCAGTTGTGTTTTGTCCCCTAATTTCATTTAGCTGTCATGATTACCAGATTTACAATGATAAAACAAAATAAATGCTTACTTTTCTACTTTCCTATTTTTACGATACCCCCGGGGCAAGGTAATCATTTCAAGCATCTATAATTGTGTGCATCTATTAGATTTTACGAAAGGAATGACCTAGATAGCGACAAGGATAACAGAGTTGAGTGCGTCAAAGTAGAAAGTATTTGAATATGTTATCCATATTATGTTATATATTTCACGTATTTCTATTTTGTTGGAAGAGTGCTTCATTACCACTTGTCTGCGTATCATGCCTAAGGCAGCTACAGCAGTTATAGTTGTTGTTTTTTCTCAATAGCCTTTCTCTGAATAAATGTATTCAATATTTTAATAAAAAAGAAAATTCTGTGAATCTAGGTATAAGAAAACGTAAATCTTCATATTCCTATCTTGATGAAACTTAACTTGCAGCAGAATTTTACCCTTGCTTCAGTCACCCCGCCAGACCGACTCCAGACCGACTCCACAACGACTCCAAACCGACTCCAAACCGACTCCAAACCGACTCCAAACCGACTCCAAACCGATTCCACACCGATTTCGCACCGACTCCACACCGATTATACACCGATTCCACACCGACTGCGCTTGGCTATCCGGGGCATTGTGATATTTTGTTAGTTCTGTAGTCTACTTGATCTTGTGTCATTCGTGTTGGTGTGACTGAGGTGGCTGTTGATAACTGACAAAACCCGAGGAAGCTAGGCTCCTATCACATGTTGGATGTGTACCCTCGTGAAGATAACAGTCTCAATATTCCTATTCCGAAAGAAAAAAAGATTCTTGTAGAGACAATTAAACTAAATTATGTAACCAAAAAATATACGGTAGTGTTAAGTACTAAAACAACACCTTATCATTTTACTTTGAAAATAAACAACATTCTGTGGATAACAGATGAACGGAGATTGTATGTGAATTTTTTTTCGCAAGAAACGGCATTAAAGGGACTTGGTAACATTGTTCAGATGAGAGATAGTGGTGCTAAGGTAGTGACTTCAATGCTAGAGGTACAATTAAAGATAATCTAAACATTTGAGTGAAAACGGACCATTATTAATGATACAAATTCGGAAAAACTGATCTGATCGATTCATTTATTCTCCCAACTATATTATTACAATTTAATTACATTTTAGATGAACGTAAATCGTCACAAAGCAATAAATTGGCTCAACATACCATTCCAGACATTTAAGTGTTGACAGATTTTGTAATGGCCTGTTTTATGTCTTTTTTCATGGAAAAACGGTTGGGAAAATTCAAAAATGGTTGGGAGAATTTACTGTTAATTACTGTTAAAGCATGGAGATATAATCTCTTCTTATCTCCATGGTTAGAGGGTGTTGCACAGTGACACCCTCAAAGAAAACCATAAATATCTTCGTGGTTTGAGAATTCTTTCAGGATTTTTTGCATGTCAGAGGGTTAGTACAGTAAAAGGAATATTATATATTCCTTTTACTTAATTTGTGTAAAAATGTTACTTATTATAAGTAACATTTTTACACAAATTAAGCAATTTTTTCATCAACCTTCAACAATGTTACCGAGTCACTTTAAACGGAAAGAACCGGAGGACATTAACAAAATGCTGTGTCTATTCAATTTCAAGGGATTGTAGAGACAATTTTAATCAGTGGAGTTTTCTTTTTGTTCTTTAAAAAAATACAATTAAATGGTGTACAGTTTTCTTGAAATTACACTGCAAGCCATTGATATCATGTTTTCATATTCACTGTTTTTGAGGAGGTTGTTCTTTTTCTTTTCTTTTTTCAATTAATTTTTAATTTCGTGATTGTTTTTTGAAGCATATGACGCCGTTGTCTCACTTTATACCGTTTTTTAATTTCTTTTCTTAATACAACGTTATTTATCTAGTGGGTTAGAATATGAATATCAAACATAATGACTGAATATTTAGCGCTGTTAAATACAATACCTATTGCTATACGTGTATAGATCCTTGTTAATGGAAGTGGCCAACAATTACAGATTTTTCAGGGAAATTGCCAGATTTGTGTAGATGATAGAAGTGATCTTGATTTCCTCATTTGAAGATTTGAATTAAATTAATATTATCCGGGTTCTCGCAATGTTTGTTGTGTAGTGGAATAGTAATAGGTTTATTTGCAGATTTCTTGTCACCCTCTCTCTTTCTCTATCTCTCTCTCTCTCTCTCTCTCTCTCTCTTCCTCATCATTTTACATAACAGGCTCGTGTGGGTCTTCTGATAGGTTACAGATGGCTTTGTCAATATACATAATCCATTATTCCTTCCCTTTTATTTATGTCTGAATGCAATCATCACGTGACTCCTGATTTCATCCATACTGTCTTGTTATCCAGTCCCGTCTGTTGAGAGGTTATTTATAGTGTTAGATGATATCATGCTTCCTATAATGTCTACATTGCATGTAGCGCCGTTGTAATTCATAATCATTTCTATAATACATGTGGATTATGATCCTTTTCCTAGCTAAAGCATTGGGTATCCTCTCCACAATCGGCTGCCAACAAATGCCACATAAGGGGCGCTCTTCATTCTTTTTCGCAGAATGTTGACAAAATGTTTTGAAGCAAATAATATCACCTTTGTCTAACTTTGTAGCAAAGTATACCTGGATAAGATTGTCCCTTTCTATGCACAAATTTAACATTGTCCTTTTTTAAATGGAATGTAATTTATTCTTTGGCAAGTCCTTCCTATTCAGAAGGGGAGGGGGAGTTTGTTCAAACTTTCTATAAACCGTACCAACAAAAATTTACAGGTTCCTTGATTTCGGAATACATATAACAAAATGTTTGAAATTCTAAAAGTCTGATTTGAATTTTACTCTTGTTGCTTGCTAAAGATGTCCTTGTTGTCACTTTTAAAATGGAATGGAATATATTGGGATGCAATGTGAATCACCTTTTGATAAGCTTAATTTGTTAGTTTGTCTGTCCTTTGTTTGTGTTTCTTCCATTCTTACTTTTTCCTTTTAATTGCTCCCACTATTTCTCTCTTTTGATCCTGTATAGTCTATAATTTGTATACAGCCTATGCCGCAATGCTGAAGATGTTTGAAGCGTTCAGACGATGGACAATAAACCTCTTATCTCTTCATCATACGTTTGCAACATGCTGTTGGTGCATACCAGAAATTCAATGTATTACATCGTTGTCTAGATTGGTACCACTGCCCATGCACATATCCTCATTTGATAACTGTTATCAGAAGTGCAATGCATCTTTAATATTCAATTCCATTTGCTATGACAGAATGACAGAGGAGTGTTTAGCGCACTCCATTTACCGAACGTGACTCTGGGGAGGATTTCACCTGATGATGTTTGGCTTTTTGCCATATTTAGAAAGTAAATCTTCTCTCTGCATAAAATCTCCGCTATTAAATCAGAATTTGAGATTTGCGAGAACATTATGAGAAAGCAACCGATCATTTAATTGAGAGTATGTCATCATAAAGAGCATCAGTCGGTCTGTTGACATTCAGACTTACTAGGAGATAGTCGTGGCAATAAAACCCATCAATATGACATATCAATACCCTGCAATGGATGTTCGATTAAAGGGCTACGCTCTAACACACATCAAGGAGTGTGAGTCCAACTGTATACATCTTAAAGAAAGCGTCCGCCATTTTGCAGCTCATGTTTAAACAAACGACAGAGACTTTTCGATTTGCACGTCGACATAGTGGACTGCTACGTGTGCCGTCTTTTTAAGACATTGCCAGTGCCTTGAAAGGACGTCACACGTAGCAGTCCACTATGTCGACGTGCAAATCGAAAGTCCCTAGTGATACGTATGAGGTGCACGTCTACCCTGAAAGTGACGTCTAACGATAACAGTATCGTAAAAGAAATCAACTTTGTCGGAAAAGGTGTGTTTCCCGTGTTAAATACCACAGAGACGTGACATAACCTCGTGTATATGGTCTGGTATGGTATTTGGTATGGTATTTATTTCATTCTTCATTAAAAAAAAACATATACAATATATACAGAGTATAACAAAATTGAAATTTGGAATACATAAATACATGTAGAAGGGTAACATTACAGATAATAAAAATACAATAAAATTAACAAGGAAATAAGTTCAGAAAGCAAATTTATGTCGAATGTGGGGTCAACAAAAAGAGCATTTAGCCTTGTTGAACGTTGACCCCTAAAGTAGTTACATATTAATTAACATCACATTAAGAAGAACAAGAAAGCAGGTGGAAACAGTAGAAGGGAAAAGGAAAACATAATACAGAACAAAATATAAACAAATCTATACGTCATAAATCAAATATGATATTCAAGTTGCTGAGTACAAATTTAATAAAAACAATCGAAAAGAACGTTAAAAACTATTTACGGAAGGTTGATTCTTTAGATGAGGACCTTTATACAAAATAGTATTCTTTGAAATATTAGTTCTAACTTTTGGCAGTATTATAATTATGTATGTTACTATTTAAAAAAAAATTGATGTAATTGGAGATGGTAATAAGCCTCTAGAACACATAAACATAAATATTGCAATATTCAATCTATTATTATGTCATAAACGTTTCAGGAGATTTAACTGGCAGAAGATTGGCAAGGTATGAGCATTATACGGAGAATTATAATTATGGCTTTTTTCTGCACACAAATAATTTAGTAGTAAAGTAATCATGACTGTTTGACTTAGCAATATGGGAGAAAATCAATGCATAATATAACATAACTAAAATATTTCTTGGAAAATGTCTCAAACGGTAAATAATACCGACTGTTTGGCAACACGATTGCATACGACACCAACGTGTTCATGCCATGTTAAAGATTCATCGATATGAATGCCTAAACATTTCACACAGGAAGTACGAATAATTTGATGACCATAAAAAGTGATTGCAAAATTATCTTCAATACGTCGTTTATTGCCCATATAATCTCTATCAACTGCAGGAAGAGGACACGTCAAAAACAAGAATTTCACAAAGATTCTTTTATTGGAAAACTCTAATGATCGACATCACATGCTAATCAGTGAAAATTGTTGATATGTTAAACTTAAGTATAATTTGCAGTTAATGGGACCGCTTCGAAAGGAGGTACCGTTGTTGTTAATTTTGAATAATTTTGCTGGGCATGCCGGGAGCTTTGAAAGTGACAAAACAATAAATCTCGATCAAATGGAGCAAATCGCAGGAAGAGGTTTGCAAGTTACAAATAATATATTGATGATTTTCTAACGACCTTTTCTATCATAGAACGCAAACATTTTTAATACAGTTAGAATGACAACGGGAGACGTGAATGTATAACAGAGAATAAGGAAACACGAAATACAGTACACAATATCTTTGCTTTCTTTGTTCCGATGTTACCCAATCTCTGATTGGAAACTAAAACCAACTCGTTTGTATAATTGTATGTAATCATTATCTGCTCTTTGAGGTTTTTGTCTCCCTAGTGAATGTTCATTGCATCGGTCATCACTTTAGTTTCAGTCATTACTAACAAATTGGATATAATTGTGCTTGATCTAAAGATAGTAAATACTTTATGGTGGTCCCGACGGGATTTTTTTTAGAACAAATAAGCTCGGTTGACTTAACTCTAGAGGAATCAGAGCTCAATCACTAGGCAAATAGAGAAAGCAATTTCCGTATTCATCTACACTCACCCGTTTTGTGGTATGGTATTTTTTATGCAAAAGGGCACTTGATATTAGAAAATAATGATCACGCAACAGAAGTTATTGTAATAGAATTTTTAACATTTTAACTACGGAGTTTCTTGCAAGTGCCTGAGATTATTTGTAGGCACTTGTTCTCACATTAACTCGTTCTTGTTATTTTCATTGAAGCTGAGTCAAGAGATCGGATACTCATTTTCCTAACATATAAAGTCATACATTTATATGTGTGTGTGCGTGTGTGTGTGTGTGTGTAAATTGATAGAACATTTTTTTAATTTTAATCTTGCGAAATGAGATAGAAGACCATTCATTTAAACTTGGTTGTTCCTGCGCATCCATGGAAACACGTTTTAACCTCTCTTTTATTTCATGCTCATTTTTATTGTCTTTACTCTATCAAGTCAGTCTGTTCTTTACCTGGAGAAGGAGGTTTATATAACTTCAGTGGTGATGATGATGGTGATGGTGATGGTGATAGTGGTGATGATGGTGACAGTGGTGATGGTGATAGTCATCTTGATGATGATGGTAATGGTGATGGTTACGGAGATGGTGGTGGTGATGATGGTGATGATGATGGTGATGGTGATGGTGGTGATGGTGATGGTGATGGTTACGGAGATGGTGGTAGTGATGATGGTGGTCATCGAGATGATGATGGTGATGGTGGTGGTTATGGAGATGGTGGTAGTGATGATGGTAATGGTGATGGTTACGGAGATGGCGGTGGTGATCGTGATAGTCATCGTGATGATGATGGTGATGGTGATGGTTACGGAGATGGTGGTGGTAATCGTGATGGTGATCGTGATCGTGAAGGAGGTGTTGCTGGCGGTGGTGGTGCCACGTGGCATACACAAGGGTCATACGTACTACAGAGATAAACTAAGTTTGGATGAAAATATCATATTTCCAGGGGAAATGTCAAAAATTACAAACAGTCTCTTGTGGTATTTGATTCATGCATATGAGGAAGAGAATGTTCAGACAAGCAACAAGGACGCTGCTAAAACAGGAATGACAATGAAGAAAAAAACACTCGTGAGACATTAAATGATAATTACTGCAGTACGTAATTGATATAAAATCGAAGGGGAAGAAGAAGAAAATGTTCGTATATGTTATAAATACTTTTAACCGAAGCCGGGATGAATCAACTATTGATTGGAAACAAAAACGATACGAGCGGATATAAGGAGAAAGAAAACACTCAAATCGAAAACAGTCTGTTCTTCACCTGAAGAAGGAATTAGGTCTTCAGAAAAGTCGTGTACTTTTTCAATGATCATGATGGTGATGGTTGTGGTGATGGTGGTGGTGAAGATGTTGGTAGTGGTGGTGGTGCTGGTGGTGGTGCTGGTGGTGCCACGTATTATACAAAAGTGTAATACGCATTACAAAGATAACAAGAATAACCTAAGATTGGATGAAAATATAATAAGAAAAAGACTCATGTGGCTTTTTATTCACGTATATATGAATTATGAAAAAACTCCGTAAACAAGGAACAAGGATGCTGATAAAAAAAGGAAAGAAAATACTCATGAAACATTATATGATAATTACTGTACATGAAACGTAGGATTATTGAACAATCGCAGGGGAAGAAGACAAAATATGTTCAGAAATTGTATAATGTACCTTTAAACCGAAGCCGGGTTGAATCAACTATTGATTGGAAACGAAAACGATACGAGCGGATATAAAGAGAAAGAAAACACTCAAATCGAAATGGCTTCCTAGTTTCAAATTTGTCTAGAAGTTTCAGGCTACCCAATAAAATGCGAAAAGAATAAAGCAGAGATCTTTTTTCCTTTGTAAGAAAAGTGGAAAATCAATCTTCTTGGAGGGAACGTAAATGACCAATGGGAAATGGCGAGGTTTGTAAAGCAATACGAAATTGGTCAGTCTTAAGATTCTCGATGCAAAGACGTCTCTAATGTAAGAAAACAATTATTTTTCTTTTCAGATTTCACTATACAAAGTTGTTCGATCAATCCCTGTTTCAAACTATTTTTTTCTGTTTTCTTTCTCTTCTCGTTCTCTTGATTTTCGTCTAATTTAATGTTCACCGAACGAAATTAAAGTCATCCCAAAACTTGATAGGTACTCATTTGAGAAAAGCAAATCAATAACAAAGATACTAACGTCTTTCGGCAAGACATTAACATACATGAGTACTTGGTAGAAAGAAAATACTTCATTGCTTCAGCACTTGGATCACCATACATCCTCGTTTACATATATCGCACTATATTATGTGCACTAGCCTTGTATTGTAATATTCAGCTCTCCTTACTTGATTGTAGAGTTGTTGAGTGTCACGTGACACTTTACAGCCACTAGGAAATACCGTTTTTAATATATCAAAATATCGAATATAATCCACAAGTTGTAAACAAATATATAGATCCTAGACAAAAGAAACGTGTACGCTCGCCTTTTGAAAATGGATTTTAGTCATTATTTTTCCGACTATGTGGAGAATCGAGTTTCTTTTATCTATCGATTTGATTGAATGCCTATTTTTGTATATTCTTTTATAGAAATACAGGTTCGCTTAAAAGCGCGCAATATCTCGTTACATATTAAGAAATGCCTCTCTTAGGATTACTTCAAGAAAAACATCAGTTGATTATCATACCACTGCTACATTTCATAAATATGAGAATGACATAATGACAAATCAATATTACCTCTGAGACATGTATATCAGTCTTCAATTTTACATTGATCGCAGTTTCAAGACGTTTTTCTGCTTTCTTACTTTAAGGGGTGATATTTTCGGCTGGCAAGCCACGTTTTTTGTTATTTACATTTCATAATTGCGTTGAAATCGAGCCAAATTATAGCAAAACAGAATCACGTGACATGGTATGTGGCGCTGAGGAAACGAAAAGCACAACGGTTATCAATCAAGCAAGATTTCAATCTCCGGCTCCGTCTTAAGCAGAGGTATATGCTGGCAAAGAAAAAAAAGGAATCGATAGAAGTTCCGGAAGAAGCATGGTTATTTTAAGCATTGCTCAATGTTTTAACTTTTGTTGATGTAACCTCGTACACAAAGAAACAAATAGTAATCTTACACCGTTGTCGTTAAGCCTTGTAATGTAAAACCGTTCAGCCTATAGATTATCTAAGATATAAGGTTTGTATGTATTTCATTTTGTTTGATCCGTGCGAGAGCTTTGCCAAGATTGATGGATGCTTTGACTTTTCTCATTCTCATGAATAAGAAATCCTACTTTTTAAACAATGGGTGAACATCCTCTTGTGATCTTTAAAAGTAATTTATTCTATCGGGATATATCTGGATTCCTATTGGCTAGTAACGACTCGCCTTTTATTATAAAGCACAATCTTTTACTGTTAGTTTAGATGATATTCCTTTTTTGCTAAATAAACTGAAACGAGTTCTAACTTTTCTCATTGTTGCCTTCAACTTCTATTAAATTGATTATAATGTAAATGGGGGTAGGGTCTTCCATACCCAGCAACGTAACAATGAAGCACATTCCCACTTCCAGGAAATTAATGACGCCTGGCTGGAATGCTCCCCAGGGAGTGGAGAATGTGCATACATTGTGTGCGGGTAAGCCTGAATCCAATGACCGGGGTAATAATATACTTATCTGTAAAGCGCTTTGAGAGGGCCCCCGGTCCTGAAAAGCGCTATATAAGAACGAGCTATTATTATCATCATTATCACCATCCCTCCGCTTCGCACAAACAATATTTCAGACGGATCCACCTTCAGTTGACTTATCAATACACAATATATGATACGTAAAGTATCTTTGGTTCAGTATTGATTCTGCCTCGGTAATCAAAAAATGAAGACACAATCTGTTCACCAGTTCACAGTCTAAATATAGAACAAGCTCGTTTGTGATTCGACCTTTGATTACAAAGAAATTAAGCAATATAAACGCCATTCTTCATCGGCAAGGAGTATTTGTGAAATGTCAAAAGAGCGTGATGTAAATCTTGACTTGGGGTTTCAATCGGTACTGCCCTGAGGGAAAGTAGCCAACTGCACTTCAATTAACCGAAGATTTGTCGATGCCGAGGCTAGAAAAACGACACCGTTGCCATTCAGACCTCTTTCCGCTTTGAACCCTCGGGACAATCGTAGATTACCTTTGTCCTCCGCATATATTAATAAATTCCTGGGAAAAGAAACCAAAATGTATTGAACTCGATAACAATTACACCTGACATCAGACTGGTGTTTACTTTACTTTTTATTTTACCTCTTCTCTTCTTTGTCAACATTGTCATTTTTGTTTTCATCATTTACCTCCTCATCGTTTCTTTTTTCGCCTTCGCCTTCCCCTTCGACTCCATATTGTGAGGTATGGTGACCTTTCATCTCCATCTTTTGACGCCTACGTGTCTACCAAGTGTACACCGATACAAATCAAAACTCGGCAACTTGCATCAGGCTTCCAACAGACAGTGTTACAATATACTTAATTGCTGTTCACCACGTCAAATTATGAGTTCCATTTCCAAACTCAATCGTGTGTTTGTTATCCGATCAGAAATACAACCGAATTCGGTATGAAATTCACACTTCAAATATGCCACAATTGCCGGTGATAAACTTCAATTTTTCTCGAATCAATGCTAATTTGTTAAGGACGCGAAGTAATTTTCTCGTCGACTTTTACGTAAAGCTTATAATATTTCACTTTCATATCATGGCGTATGAAATACATCTGCCAAAACTTGGGCGCCATTCCGAGGCAATGTGGTTTGATTTCTTTCAAAATTATGTTTTATAACCTCGAGGCGTTTTTAATATTACTCAACTATCATGAAGAAAACACATATTTTCGTTTTCCTTTGTCGTAACATCCCTAATTGATTGTGGATTCAAGCGCGTAGCCAGGATTTCATTTTAGGGGGGGGCGGTAGTGAGCACGCGAAGCGTGCGAATCACTTTAAGGGCGCGCGAAGCGCGCCCCCTAGGGGGGTGGGTGCAGGGAGGGGGGAGTTTCCCCCCTCCCGCGCGAAGCGCGGAAGCTTTGAAAGAAGACGATTCGTGGCTTTCTCGACTCGTAATCCTTGTCTGAATTCAGTCCCTCCCCCCTCTTGCGCGAAGCTTTGACGTTTCATTATATTACTAGTGAAAGGAGACGATTCGTTGTACCTTTCCCGACTCTTAATCCTTATCTGTATTCAGTCCCCCTCCCGCGCGAAGCGCGGAAGCTTTGAAAGAAGACGATTCGTTCTACCTTTCTCGACTCATAATCCTCGTCTGAATTCAGTTCCTCCCCCCTCTCACGCGAAGCTTTGACGTTTCATTAAATAATTAGAGAAAGAAGACGATTCGTTGTACCTTACCCGACTCTTAATCACTGTCTGTCTGGATTCTGTCCCCCCCCCCCCCCCCCTCTCGCGCGAAGCTTTGACGTTTCATTAAATTATTAGAGAAAGAAGGCGAATCGTTGTACCTTTCCCGACTCTTAATCCTTAATTTGAACTCAGTCTCCCCCTTCCCGCGCGAAGCGCGGAAGCTTTGACGATTCGTTGTACCGTTCTCGACTCTCTTTCCCTCTTTCTTCCTATGTCCTCTTTCTTTTTTTCTTCTCTTTCTCTCTCTTTTTTCTTTTTTGGCCGGCGTTTTGGGGGGGGCGACCGCCCCCACCGCCCCCCCCCTGGCTACGCGCCTGTGTGGATTATACTTCAAATTTGTCATTTTAAAAAGCCATTCGGTCGGGATATAACTTTGGGATTATTTGTTTTGGTCCTGTGATGTTCATTCCCATTTTGTCACCTATGGACTTTGGATTGTTTCATATTCTGGGAACTTTTTATACAAGGCCACCATGGGCTTTTCCTTTGTTCTCCCATTCCATTTGAAACTATTGTATTAACTGAACATTCTTTGTATGTATATATGTTTATTTGCATTTTCTGTGTTTTTTATGAAAATGAAATAAAATTAATAATTAAAACATCTAATCTATTCTCAAATCGATCTTACACAGTGCGTGAGTTAAAAAAGGGACAATGTACATCCAAACGTCATTAACTCTTAAACCAATAGATGGCGTATCACCTACCTTTTAATGCAGTGATTGCAATCACCTAAGTATATAGTCTGTTGTGGGTTATTGATGTAGACACATACTCATGCACCTGTTACAGCTCATTTTATGTATGTTATTTCCAAAGAAAGAAAAAAATATCAGTCTGTCACTCAATAGTGTCTGACAGTGAAGTCTAGAAGGTAAACGGGTCTCCTTGCATAATTTGAATACTAGGACACTGCTAATGTTTAAATTTCACAGATAGGACATACATGAACTATTCATAATTCCTGCAAAGTTCTACAGAATTTGATTTTGGCTGAAAACTGATGAAATTTTCAATTAAATCTGACTAAATATGAGAAAGTTGTGAATTTTTGAAAGTTGTAATCACTATACGTATGGACACTCCAAATTGGCTGAAGCGGTAATGTCAACGTGATGCAGTGCCGGACTACTTTCCCATCTGTTCCAACATATAAACTCTTAAACCAATAGATGGCGTATCACCTACCTTTTTATGCAGTGATTGCAATCACCTACTAAGTATATAGTCTGTTGTGGGTTATTGATGTAGACACATACTCATGCACCTGTTACAGCTCATTTTATGTATGTTATTTCCAAAGAAAAAAAAGATGTCAGTCTGTCACTCAATAGTGTCTGACAGTGAAGTCTAGAAGGTAAACGGGCCTCCTTGCATAATTTGAATACTAGGACACTGCTAATGTTTAAATTTCACAGATAGGACATACATGAACTATTCATAATTCCTGCAAAGTTCTACAGAATTTGATTTTGGCTGAAAACTGATGAATTTTCAATTAAATCTGACTAAATATGAGAAAGTTATGGATTTTTGAAAGTTGTAATCACTATACGTATGGACACTTTAAATTGGCTGAAGCGGTAATGTCAACGTGATGCAGTGCCGGACTACTTTCCCATCTGTTCCAACATATAACATAACTACAATTTAAATTTGTCAAAAATTCATTGCTCAGGAGAGTCTATTCTTTTCAGAGAACCTATAATGATATGCTACCTATAATATATGTTTTGAGTAGTGCCCTAAGGGAGAAGGAACTTAATCATTTTTTGTACACGGCAAATGGGAGAGTTATCCACGTCCTACGTAACAGTCCACTGACCGAACTAACAATTTGAGATTCGCATAGACTTAGTGATCTCATATTTCAAACATTCATAGCTTCCTTACTATTGGTCCGATTCATCTCAAAATGTTGCCATTCTGTTCCTGTTATTTTTCCGCTTTGAAATCAACTTATTACAAGGTTTGGATTGACCTTTAAGGACACATCAGAATCGAGACACCAAGGACGCTGAAGTAGATCCAAGCCAAAGCAAAAAAATGAGAGGCGAGACAAACAATAATAAAGGTTTCAAAAAGATATTGAATAGCGGCAAAATATGGATGAATATATTGATATTTCAGAGATTCATAGTGACGTTACGTGTCAGATCAAGCTTTAAGCGTGTTAACGGAATGAAAGCTTGAAGGACAAATGTACAGTGTGTCCCATAAAAAAGGCAACTGGATTTTATGTCAGAAATGTTGTATCATAATTACTCATTTCCTTGATGAGATATTTATAATTGCAAAGTTTAATGCACTATTTATCATTTATAATTTACGCATTATTGTATTGAAACAATGGACAGTGGTGCTACCAACAATTCATTTGCACGCACAAATCGTTACTATTAAAGAGTAGTTGTTCGCATAGTAAACGTCATTATTTTGAAAAAAGAAAAGCATCACATGAAAATTCATATTTTTCTTTTACATGAATCGTCAAGCGTAAAATAAACTAATGAAGTATACCAGCGAAAACAAGTCAGATGATAACATGTTTAATTTCTGCCCAAATGAGTCGATAGTTGACTATTAAGAAGCCATTCACCTTTCCTGACCTAGCAGATAACAATGGGCTTGAGTTGCCAATTTGCGTTTGATTTTTCACACCCTTAAAAAATTCATAACATTCTTATCTTAATCGGTTTTTCCTCAAACTTTCACTGACCTGCCACTCTCATTTCTCTGCTTCCATTAAAACCAACTTGAAATAGGTCGACTTTCCTTTTAAAGGACAAACATCACTAAGTTGAATTTGAAGAAAATAGAAAATAAATGTATATATAATTCTACCAAAATAGTGGGTGGCAGTAGAATGCAAATAATTCTTCCAAAATAAAAACAGTTGGAACCTCAGTCATAACCCTTCACCAATCTAGGAGTTGTCGGACAATTTTATGACGACTCGCAGTGACATTAACGATTCGCCAATTCATAATTCTCACACAGAACTTCCGCCTATTATTTTGTTTTGTAATATCCAGTTTCGTTCAAACTAACACAAACAGTATTTGAATCTTCATGATTTTTCTTTTCTTTATCATGTTAATATATTTGGTAAGGGATTTTTTTTTTAAATAATTATTATTGGGGAGGGGGTTAGGAATAAACATCAATGTACACACATATTACCATTGTCGTAATTTAGGTCTTATTTGATTTATATTTATTTCAGTTTAATTGCAACAGCTTAGTTTCATTTAAAAAGCACGTGTAATTGAGCTCGACTCGAGCGTGTTAGCAGTTATTGGGCCTCTCTCAAATTATGGTATTGTATATTCGAAGCAGAATGGGATGCAGAATATGAGATCTTAATTCCAAAAGGTGGTGTCCATGACATAATAATAATAAAAATAAAAATAATATTAGATTCTTATATAGCTTATATTGCGCACGTATCGACCTTGCAAGGTCCTCAAGGCTCTCAAACATTACCCGGCTATGCTAGGCTACCGATTTCGACGCTCACAGCATTTTAACTCTTATCGTGCCACAGGGCTAATCCCCATTGTGCCAGGTTGTTTTGGAGATAATCTGATTAACGCGATGGTTCTATGAATGGCGAGTGCAAAACACACCCCAATGAGCATGAACAATAACTGCTACTACGAAAGTGTGCACGCACGCACATGGCACTCAATAGGTAGCGTGCATGCAGCCTCATGGCAGGCTATGAGTTAAGGAATTCCTTCCTACCGGTACCCATTTAACACCTGGGTGGAGAATGGCAAATGTAGATCAATGTCTTGCCAAAGGACATTAGTGCTGCGGCGGGACTTGAACCGCGGACCTTGTGATCGACAGTCCGGCGACGTATCCACTCATCCACGAAAACCTCTACATGCAGAGCACGTGTTGTCCGTTAGGTTGCTACAAGTAAGATTCGCATTTTTTTGGTGTTTTTTTACCTATGAGCTTCCCACGCCGGAACAGGGTGTATCGAAATGTTGTCAACATGCTTTCGGCAGCTGAGGGGCCTCCAAGCAGCACTTGTTGGGGACAACTTTTTTTTGTTTAACACTTATATAATATGCCTTGTTTGGCATGGGCAAAAGCAGGACTAGGAACTAGCGTTGTAATGAGGACAGCTCTAGGCTTGCAACTGCTCTCGGGCCAAGCGAATTACAGATCGGTCAGATCTATGCAAACCTGGGACCCGTTTCACAAAGCCTTTTTTCAATGACAAATGACAAAATTCAATGACAAATCTGCTAATAACCAATCAGAAGCAAGGATTTCAGTAGCTTATAACAAAAACTGTCATTTGTCACTGATGATAAATTTTGTGAAACGCCCCCTGATTTAAACCGCGGCTAGACGTTTTAATACATAGATTGAAACACGTACATGCAAGCTTTGTTTTAGTTGCTTTCTTGTTACATAAATCTACTTTTTATCTACCGCTAAGGAGCAACGTGGTGTACGGAATGTAAGATTAGATCAGCATTAAAATATACTTTTCCACAAAATAGTATTATTCGAAATATATCTTTTGCTTATTTACGGGGAAAATATAACGTTAATGCATTGTAATATCATGATTGATGATATATGACGAAGAAATCGTTTTTCGCAAAATAAGGAATATTCGTGTCCAGTTCTTCAAGTGATTCCCCAGCATCCTTGCAAATATTCGCGGCCATCGTCAACACCGCGGAGCTTAAAAACAAAAAAGTCCATCACGGTCGGTCATGACGGCAAAAGGTTTAAAGACATCAATCATGCCACATCAGGTTCCTGTTTTCTAGAGATCTAGAATATAGAAAATGTTAAAAAGATAAAATCGTGTATAAATAACCTTCTACTCTTTGACGTCTACACTGTAAAATTGTTAGCGTTTGTTTAGTTACATTTTGTGTCCCAAAAATCCTAACACAAGCACTAACATATATGTTTAAGTAAATAAGATCTCATTAGTGATCGAATTAGTGATCGAATTATGGACCGCTCCGCCGGTCCGCCCGTAGAGTATAAAAGACCCTTGCTTACAGTAGTTATTATCACCAGACGAAGTGTTGCAGATAGCGCACAAAACGTCGTGAACTTTTAGATTCCTTATTGACCACATTGCGAGACAAACGAATATCACTAGCGATATTATTTTCGATACTACATCCGCAATGAGTAATATATTTAGCAAGATCTCATTGTTAAACAATCCGTCTATCTGCTTGTCAGTAAACAGTTTCGTCTGTTACTGTTAGATAATAGTTTATCCGTTGTGAAATTGGTCACGATAAGTAAGCGCTTGTAGACACTATTTTCAGAAGCAAGTGGGTGAATCGTTTGAATACAAGCACATTTAAATGGGTCAACCGTTGTAAGATCTAGAGTGTACACTTTCCATCGACAGGGTATTTACCTTCATAAACCCCTCGTTTCCTTCGGGAGGAAGATCTTTTTAAAGATGTTGTTGTTAAAACTGTGAAAAGTGGAATCAGTCGTCGTTATCAGGAAAATTACCTTGTTCTCTGACATTCACAACGAATGAACCTAATTAGATTTGTAATACTCCGCGGGGCTTTTCTGCAATTCATTAGTAGAAATAAGGCGACTTGGAGAACGAGCGTGCACCTATTTCCCTTCTGGGAAGATAGATGAAATTCCGATAGCCTGTTGAAAATTAATTGAAGAAAAATGCCTCGCTACAATCAAAATCTCAACTTTTTTAATTCATAAGGAGATAATAAATTCCGGCAATCAGTGAACATTCATGCAAACAAGGAAAAACGAGTTTTGATATCTTGAATTTCATTTCCGTTTAAATACTTCTTTCACCATCTCTTAGCCTTTACTATTTTGTATCATATCCTTTATTTTAATTCATGTGCTACTCTTTTCCCTTTGTTCGCAGTTTTATGTTATTTCCCGCCCCCGTATTTTTCTTTTAGCTCATAAAATACATATTACCTGTAAGGTTTCTGTATTGTGTTCGCGCGCTCTCCACCCCCCCCCCCCTTCTCTTTCTCTCTCTCTCTCTTTCTCTTTCGCTTTCCATCTATCCATCTATATCTATCTATTTATGTATATACCATATGAAATTCATCTTCCCTCCCTACTTAATATCCTGTCCTTTTATTTCTTCTTCCACCATGCAGTATTTGCATTTCCGGCTCAGTGGAATGATATGGACATTGTCTCGATCCTTGTCCATTGTAATGAATGTGTTTTCATTCATATAGTACACTTAAGCGGTAATATCATAAATCAATTTTGTGTGTTTCTGCTATTGCTCTTGTGAGTTGAGAGTAAAAGAGGGTCATATCTACAGGTGTTTGGCAGTGTGAATGTACTTATCAATCAATAGCCTACACAATAATACCAATGGAAAGAAATGCCATTGGTGTGATATAATTGACTTGCCAGTTCAACACGAACTTCTTCACAAGAAATAATCAATCGTTATGTTTTTTTTATTCTGTTTTCTGGTTTTGGGTGTGTCTTCTTTCTATTTTGTTATAACGACTTTTAATATTAAAGCTAAAGACCAGTTATGGTCATGCGATTGCATTGTGAAAGAAACGTTGTGAAATCGATCAGAAAAGGTTGATCATCTAGCATAGATGTACTGCAAGGTTCTGGAATCATCCAAATGATAAGAAATTTGGCCAAGTCTTCATAAAGTTAGAAGCACTGTACACAGAAAGATGTATATGGGACTACACACACGTGCGCGACACGTGCATTTCATATCTCTCAACAGGCAAGAGATACACTAATTTACCAAATATATCAATTAGTAGGCGGTTTTCCGTCAAAATTGTTATCATCATGTAATATTCAAAACATATTCTTTCACATGATTGGTAATAAGAGCTTCCATTTCATTTTTTGAAATTGGGGCGTTTCCAAGACTGGTCTTTACCTTTAATGCGTTGTTGTATAAGAGATCACACTAGTTGAATGTAATATCCTTTGCAGAGCATGCGGACAAATTTTGTTCTTTGAAGCAGCAGAGGATGCGTTGAAAAGAAAAAGGTTCCTTCGATGACACGGGGGCCACCTTGTTTGGTGAAGCTATCACCCTCTCTACCTTCTCGTCTTTGAGAAACGTGATACAGCGTGAAAAGGGGAGATAAACAATTTTGCTCAGAAAATGTAAAAGCGCGAGGATAGTTTGTGTTGAATGATCAAGTTTGAAGGACACAGCAAACACATTTTGGTCTCGGCTCGTCTGCTTCTGACAGCACTCTAATGCTAAATCTTGAGATTCTAGAGGCTTCTTATATAACCCAAGGCATCCTTTCTAGGGTGTGATGCTAAACAGGGCTAGCCATGAAATGAAAATGACCCTGTCTGTTTAGTGTAATCCCTTTTAAGTGCAGTGCAATCTGGACAGATACCTTAAAATAGTCTCTGTTATTTCTCCTTTCCTAATATTTACCGTTCTTTCAGCTTCTCAAATCCCTTTCTTTTGGGATTTTCCCGATTTTATTTCCTTCTATATTGAGTTCATAATTATTGCCCCCTTTATTCCATCTTTGTATTTAGTTCTAATTATTTCACTGGATGACATATTAATGTTGTTGTTCCCCATAAGGCATCACGGAAATATATATATATATATATATATATATATATATATATATAATCAAAACTTAAAAGGGATTACTTTTCATCCGTGATTTATAAAAGAAAGGGAGTTTTCGATATGCAGCTTTACAAATCATGAACAACTGCCAAATGTGTGATTTTCCAATATCATTAGGGATCTATCTTTGTCTATTCTTTTTAAATTTTCACGTAACTGATGTTTGTTGTCCTGATTGTACAGGCCAACTTAATCTATGGCTTTTTACTTCCTCGGTCCATTGTTGGGTTTGGATTTTAACGTTTTAGTGTTTCTTCAAAATATAATCTAGTATCTACTCGGAAGCGTTGTGACCATGGTGACGTCCAATCAGACGTTCCTTCTGTCATTTCATCCTTACTTCTTCTTTCTCCTTCTTATCATTTTCGAACGTTATCCAATAACTTTCGGTGACTGATCATCAAACCATCTCGTATACGAAAGGCAATTTGTAGCGTTTTCTCTTTCCGGACTGTCGGTCGATAGCCGGCCATCCCGGGCTACGTCTGGCTGACGTGCTCCTTGATTGATAGGGCAATATGCCAATCCGAAATCGAGTGCGTGCCACACGTAGCTCGCGTGCACGTTTGATTACTCAATCTGCATACTGATGTTTCAGAAGACCAGCCGTTTTCTGACAATGTCGATTACCATGAATATAAGAAAATTATCATTATAAAATAAACGTGTGTATTGTAAACCTACGATAGTCTGAAGATCGAATGTGAGATGCAAGGTTCGCGGTTGGGCTTGTTTTCTCTATGTAAAAAGATATTACAATGCAAATAGGAAAATTGTAATCTAATGAATAGGTGGCATCGAGGGACTCGTTTCAGAGATGAATTTCTATCGATTACGCCGAGGAAAAAGAAGGAAAAAAGGGGAAGAAAGAAACGTTTAATAAGTTAGGGTCGATACCCACATTCTATCTCGCGAAAAGCCCTTGTATTTGTCAAGTCAATGTTGAAGTAAAAGCGTTATTTATAAGTGATTGTGCAGCATGTAATGCTAAACGATTATTTGTCATGTAATCTAGACGATTTAATGCAATTAACATCACCTCACATGTCACCTATTACACAAAGATCCCTGGCTCTCTACCCAATCCATGCTGCCATTATCGTCTCTTGCCTTTGGCTGACACCTTTTTGGTCGCCCTGCTCTATATTCTATATAAAACCATTACACTTCTCTACAAGAGATGATCTTTTGGGGTTGTACGTACATGTAGTTCGTGAAAATACAATTACTTATCAGTTATCGTCATGATGGACAATTGAATTAGAAATCGACTTTCATTAATCGTTGTAAACAGAGAAAATTAAGACTCACTAACCAAGTTCTGTACTGGAGGCGTTCCAACTTCTACCTTGGATTTGATTGAGATGAAAAGAAAGTGAAGAGAGTTTTCAAACTTTTCTACTTTGAAAATTTGAAAATACTCGGAATTTTCAATTGGATATTAATCTAAGGAATATGTTAGGATGCACACAAGTCAGGCATGCAAGATGATTGACATTTTTATGTACAGTATGAAAATAGTTCATGTTTGTGAGTGCATTAGTGAATATGCACTGCATGCAGTCACCATTGGATAATAAACGTGACTCGTCGAGCTCATTATACGGTTAATTGTGACTTTAATATTAACCAAACATGTGTACATTATGTGGTGGTAAATTTAACAAAAAGCATCTATACATGTATCACATGAAATATAACCATACAAAGGTGTTTTTTTTCATTTATTCACTGTCATGATTCCCAGAATTTCATGATGATTATTCTGTTACCTCATCAATCATTCAAAAATAAATTTCCTTCACGATGCAATATTGATCTCGATAGGTCAAAATTACCCTGTTCACATTTTTCAGATCCGTGACGCATTATCATAGGTACTATCATATAATCCTGCAAATAATTTTATCATGAATTTATTATTCATTAATCTAAAATCAAAGGACGTGATATCTCAGTTTCCTCATTAACCTCTTAGTTATTGTTTCCGCATTCATGTTTCCACATGAATGCGTCGGTATTATCATACTAAAAAGCTAATATTCGCACAGAAACGAGACTGTTCAATTAGTGTGTTTCACGGAAAATAATCGGTTATATTTTTTCAAGTTTGGTATACCTCCGTTCCCTAATATCATGGTCGGTTCCTATTGGGTCTCCTATGAAGCTTGCCGCGAGCCCCCTGAATGCCATACCGCCATGTCTCATCCATTAGTCGATTAGAACCTAATAAGTAGAGTTTGGTGGGGAATGCTAAGGTTGAATGGACCGTCAGTATCAGTCATGACCTGTTGAAGACTACAGTCGAGCGGGTAAGTCGATACATATACCAAGGGATGACTTCCTTCAAGGATTTAAGTTCTATTCCTTGGAATTTCAAATAGCACTTTGATGGTTGTGTTCATACCTAGAATTTTAGAAAGCACTTTGATGATTGTGTCCATACTTAATTCTTTTTCCAAAAGCTTTGATGTTTGTGTCCATACGGGAATCTTAAAAAGCGCTGTGATATCTGTGTCCATATACGGAGAATCTAAGATTTCACTCTGATGGTTGAGTCCATACGTAATGTGTGAAAAAGCGCTTTGATGATTGTGTCCGTAACATGCGTAGGATTTGATAGAGCGCTTCTTTAATGCTTGTGTCCATACGTAAAATTTGAAAGGGCGCTTTTATGATTGTGTCCATACGTAGATTTTTTTAAAGAACTGTGATGGTTGTGTCCATACGTAGATTTGCAAAAGCGCTTTGATGCTTGTGTTCATACGTATAATTTTTAAAAGCACTGTGAATCTGTGATGGTTGTTTCCATACGGGGATTTTAAAGAGCGCTTTGACGGTTGCGTCTAGATAGACACGATTAGACCAATGTAACGTAAAGAGTATTTGTATGGAGCAGAAACATGGACATTTATCAAGACTATGAAGAAGGAAATCACGTCGTTTGAAATGAGGGCGCATAGGAGAATAATGAGGAAATCATGGAAATATTTGGCGAATCAATATTGCATAATGACATTGCTTAAACAAGCTATCCTGATAGGACGGGTTACGGAAAGGAAAGCAAAGTATAAAAGTCGTATAAAATACCTCAGAGTCTTTTGAAAGATGTGTTGGAAGGAGAAAGATGGGGGAGGAGAAACAACTGAGAAGAGAAACCTCGAGTTGAATATCACTGCAATAGTGGTCCAGAATGTCAGAGAACAGAGATGGGTAGAAAAATGTTGCCTTCATAGAAAAGTCACGTGATGTTTCGTAATAAATTGACAGTAGATCCCTTCCAATAAATCCACCGGACGGACAGTCTGTGAGAATATAGAGACAAGAACCTTCTCTAAAATGATAAACTTTAATTTATCTTCTGAGAAAGACGAAATGTCACTGTTCTTAAGGTAACAAAATATACATGTATGTATGGGAGTGATCAGTGAATCGGACAAAGTCCGGTTGAGACTTAATCAGTGTAAGCTAGCGTCTGTGATGGAACGCGGCAGGCTTATGAATACCAAGGCCTCTATCAATTCATGTGATTAAGGAGTATCATAGTAGTGAAAGGACGTCGATTCGGTACTAAGTTCATTGCCCGACAAAATGCACTTTATGATGTCTTTATTTTTACATCCTCGCTATTCTTTCTGAGCTCAATTTCATTTTAGATTTGATGTAATCATTTGGACTAGACTCTATTTCATTTTTTATCTACAGATGTCACTGACATTAATTCATCAAGTCTTCTCGATATCGACTCCCGTGAAAACTTAAGATAGGGGAAAATATCACATTGTATGCAGTATTCCCAGGAGGGAAAATGTGAGAATCATACTTCGTATTGATCGTGCTTGCTTTATTGGTTTCTAAATTGTCTTGGAGAAGAATAATCATTACATCACTTCATCTCGATCAATCTCATAAAATTCATTTTCTTTGAAAAGGAGAATAATGACAAATATGGTATTGGATTTCAGAAAAGAGCGAGAACAATAGAGATGGATAATGTTTTCTGTTCGTCAAATGTTCCTGAAAAAGTGGGCCGATGTAAAGTTTAACATATGAAGAGCTGAATTCCAAAAGGAGCTAAATCCACTTTTTGATGAAAATTGAGTTATTGATCTCAGAACATTGTTCACTTACGTCATACCCGTCTTTCAACAAAATTATTTACCTAAATTTGGGGAGCAATTATGAATAAATGCACCTTCTAATATCACTTTTCCGTAGACGCCTGTACACAATCTGGTAAGCAATTTCCTTTTTCTCCGAAGTTACAGAAATGGATTTAGCTCCTTTTAGAAAATTAAACTAATCATATATCTATAGGAATCGAACAAATAGGCTAATCATCTCAAAATATATTACTTGAAAAATTATATTGGTAGGGGGTATGTTTGTAAAAAAATTAAGCGATCCCGTTTATTCTGAACATTCTACCCCTATAAAGTGGTGTCTGACGTACAACGCCATTTAGATAGAAAGGTTACCCGTAGTATTTTTTTTTCTACTTTTCTTCTATATTTCAGCTTTTAAAAACAACTTGTTTTGTAGTCCTTATTATTTGTGCGGACCGTGTACGAAATAATTGATAGATTATTGCAACTCCGAATCCTCTACTGAATAAATTAATTCAATTTTGACAAACCTTTCAGCTTCGTTTACCAAATTAAAAAGCAATTTACCAATATGTAAGTGAAATCGGAGATTCGGTATCATGATTTAGGCAATAATTTTGACAGCCTAATGATGTGCTTTTCAAAATTGACTCCCAGCGGATAACAAGGATAGAAGGTAATTTTTTCTGTACCGGATCTCTCTCTGTATTTAATTTTTTTCTTTCTTTATGTCTCTTTACTTTTTCTAAACCACTACACAACAAACGCATACCTACTACTAACCTGTGATTAAAGACTATGTTATAAATAATTCATACTATACAGCTTCCTGTTTTCCTTGAGTTGTATTGTAGTTAATTACATTATTATGTTCATATAAACGGATGGACTTCGAAAATCGAAACCTACTTTTAACCAATTTAAATAGAATAATAAAAAGGGAAAAAATATTTTCAAAAGTGCATTTTTATTAGATATTTGCAATTTTGCTGACAAGTTTTGTAAAAAAACAATTTTCCAACCGGACATTATAGATTAAAGTGCCACCCACCCATAAACACATCCGCGCGTGCGCACACGTAGACACATTCGTCCGAATAGTCAACGCACGCACACACACATCTATATCGCGACGTCCGTACATGAAAAGTCGAACAAAGCATTATGTCGTCAAACAAAACTTTTCCTCCTCTGATTTCCAGAAGTTTTCCGGCTCGGGTGTAATTTGTCTCAAACATTTGTGGTTTATTACTTATTCTTTACTTGTCTTCTATTTTGGTAAGCCCCTTCCGGTTGAAGGATGAATCTTCCCCAATGATTTGGTGTATGCAAACGACACGTGAAACGTGTTTTTATCTCAGCTCGTGTTTATTCTTTCTCATCTCCTCTTAATTGCTTCGGATCGTGATCCGAATAATCGAATGGTTCTCCTAAATTGCTCGAGAAATCGGAACCATTTTTCGGGATGCTGAGTCCTCTGCTCTTGGGAATTATGCCGAAATAAAAGAAGATAATGGCCTGCAAAGCAAACAGTAAAGAAGTGATTGATCACACCTCCGCTTTTGTCTTAGCCCCGTAGAAGAGGTGTGCGATTATCAAATACGATCTCATTTTCAAATGCCAAGATTGACGTAGGCCTACATAAAATCAAATGAAATGTGAAAGATGTGTCTTAAATTGGTTATTTAAGAGTATGAGAGTAAGGTCACATGGATATTGTTTCATCGTATTTTGTTCTTTTTATTTCACAAAATATAGTCCTCAATTTTGGGGTTGAAGGAAAAGTCAATTTGCAAAGTCCTAATCTTACAAGAATTAATGAACTCTCTTTCATGTTCTACTTTCCGTGCAGGAAGAACTTGTTCTTGGGTAGATTTACTGCAAAGCGAATGATGTATAGAGCAATTAGCATTCATCATTGGGAGTAATACATTGTATTTTGTTAGTTTGTGCGTATCTCTGCCATGCGTTCGTTTGGTGAGTTATGATTATTTTTATGAACAACTTTCATCTTGCAACTGAAGACCGCTTTACATGTTTTATAAGGTATGCTGGGTCGTTTTCACTTTATAGAACTTTAAATACCACACAGTTTCGTGTAGTGAAGTTTAAGCACGGATAAATAAAATCATTCTATGTGAATGTGACACCTTTCAAAGTGCGGATAATGAGGAAACTGAACGAGGACAGGAAACAAGGAGATGGGGGGTGAAGACAGAAGGTAGAGGGTAACATATCAGACAAACATCACGTCTGCATGCTATAGAGGCTGCCAAGCGCAAGTGGAATGAATCGATGTTCATCATCAAGGAATCTCAAACATTTCTAGAACGATGGAAGGATGATCAAGGTTTCCTAAAGCCTGTGTTCAAGTGGCATAACGTGCTTGGTAAGGCCTCCAATGAATAGCCTTTTCAAGTGTTATGTATTTGTCTGGGTACTTGAACCAACGACAAGAATGATTGCATTCGTGTGTGATCATGCAGAAACATGAACATTTACAACGCCATCAGCTATGACAGAGACGGAACATTAAATACTTTCTATTTGTAATATCATTCCCACGGCAGAGCATCGTCATATCTTAATCAGTCAGAGACAACTTCTGAAAACCGAGTACACGCAAATAAGGGAGTTTACAGATACAATGTGCGCATGGGCAGATAAAGGTCAATTGTACCAAAAAGGTAAAACCCACAGAGATGAATACTGGATAAGCGCTCATGAAAGTTATATAACATTATTCATTTATGCACCAACGGTACATTCTATGATACGCAGGTGGAAGTATTCTTTTCAAGAGGGCAAACAAAAGGTATTCATGAAGAACATCTAGGACTTTGGCAATTATTATTCTGATATGCTCAAAGTGGAACTTCTCCATGTGTAAAAGATCTGTGGATATTTGGGGTCATTTGTACCATGTGCTATCTGTAAACTCCCTTATAGTCGGAAAACAGCGAATAATGCTCAGTTAATATAAAGCCCTCAACGTTCAATTCGAGGTAGTATTTACAAAAGGCATGGCGAATATTTCGCAAAGTCATTTTATTATCGACGTTTTGGTGTTTTTTTTTGTTGTAATAATTAATTCAAATAATATCAGACATTAGCTAAGATTTTCTTTGTATTTCTACACTCAATTAACTAACACTCAGGTACAAATTGGCGGATCATTACGCAAAGCGTCTATATCACACCATAATTTTCAACACTAAGTAATACGCTATCTTGTCATGCTTATGCTGAAATATATTAGTGGTGAATTCATCTCAACATGAAATGAATTAATGATGATTCTCTTATTACATATCCAGAAATATTGTACGGAATAAATACAGTGATCCCATAAAGGCCTAGCCATAGTGTATCATTGACGAAAGTGTCGTTGTCTCCATTAACTAGTACTAGTAGGGATACCAATCAACCTTTATGAAAAGAACCATCCCGTTATCTCCGAAGAAGAATTAATGGGCCCTTTGATGAAGAGAAATTATTTTCAAACTCATTAAGTATTAGATAATGATGCACTATTAAGTGCTCTAACAAATGTTGAGTACATCCAAAGGCCTCTTTAAATTCTTAACAGAACGTTGCAAGGTTATACGCTACGTGCGAGCTTTGCATTCACCTTTGAATGACGCCTGAACAAGCATTAGTATTTTCATTGCTTTGTTTTAAGGGGAAACCCCAAATTCGTTTAAGAGTGAAACAAATTGTTGTATCAACGCCGATCACTGGCCATGGGCAGACGGAGTGTCATTAGAAGACAAGCTTATACGTCAGGCTGGTGTTTATCATGATATCTCACGCATCATAATTATGAAGGATGAAATTCAAACTTGCTACCTACATTCATCACCAAAAGGAGATAATATTTCCTTGCTGACATGCAAAGTGACTCTGATTAAAGAAGGTCTTCTACACTTTATAAGCTATGCATCTTTGTCCCTTTATTTTCTATACTTGGATAAGATTGACAGTGATTTAATAAATTCATTAGTATTGGAAACAATGAAACGAATTAGGTAAGTAATTTGGGGGTTTTTTTTTCTTGGTAACTCGTGGTTGTCAAGTTTGCTAAATGTTAAAAGCAGAAAAATGTTAATGTAGAATCAAATTTGATTTACTTTCTTTCCAGAGGGATTACCATAATAATACGATCGTGTTGACGATATAAACCATGAATCTATATGGTACATTGATGTTGTAATTATATAGCTACGATACATTGAACATGTCTTACCATGTTCGCATGATCACATGACTGATTAATATTTAAACAAATAATGATGGTTACAACAACAGGCATTCCATTTCAATGGATGCTGAATGATAATTTAGTAACGCCTTCGTCATTTCATTTGAACTGGGAATTCACTTTAAAGATAAAGACCAGTTATGTCATGCGATTGCATTGTGAGAGAAACGTTGTGGGATCGATCAGAAAAGGTTGATCATCATGTGTACTGCAAGGTTCTGGAATCATCAAAATGATAAGAAATTTGGCCCAGTATTCGTAAAGTTACAAGCACTGTACACAGAAAGATGTATATGGGACTACGCACACGTGCGCGACACGTGCGTTTATCTCTCACATACCAATATATAAACTAATTTACCAAATATATCAATTAGTAGGCGGTTTCCCAGCAAATTTTGTATCATCATGTATTAGTCAAAACATATTCGTTTACATGATTGATAATAAGAGCTTCCATTTCATTTTTTGAAATTGGGGCGTTTCCAATACTGGTCTTTACCTTAAAGGCTTTAATGACGAACCACTCATTTAAAATCTATGATGTACAGGATGTGATCTAAACTTTCTTCTTATTCATGTTTATAAGATTTCTCCTCCCTCTATCCGTTTTTATCATTTCCTCAGATCATTAAATCATTGCATCGTCTTTTAGTTCTGTCCTTCGTACTTCCTTTGTCCTTTGTACTTCCTTTGTCATTAGTTTTGTTGATGAATAATTAGGGCTTGGAGAGCGTCAGCTGCTCGTCGAGAATACACTCATATAACGCATAATTACAGATATTAATCACCATGTATGCACATGGTCGTTTACCATTAACGTTGCCATTGGAAACGTAAGTTTACCATCTTCTTTTCTCTCTTTCTGTTTCCCATTTTATTTCTCCCCCTTTCTCTCTTTCTCTCTTTCTCTCGCTCTCTTTCTTTCGGCCTCTCTCTGTCTTCCTCTCTCATTCTCGGCTCTTATCTGATATCTCTCCTCACTTTTTATCTTTCCCCTCGTATTATAGGATTTCTCGGTCACTTTCGTAAGCTTTTCATTCGTTTTGATACAAAAGTTCATTCAAATTCGCGAAATAAAGCTGCCGGCGTGTTAATTACATTCAAAATAACACTTTTTTCATTTGATTTACTTATTCGGTCAATGGATTTAGCACTTTTTCGTTCAATTTAACAACCGCTTACAAATGCGCAGTTTGCATTCATTTTCGTCAACAATGGCAAATCCGACGTCCGTACCATTCAATTTCACTTTGGGTCATTCTAAATAACAAAGTTTTCATTCATATTCGCCTATATTTAGAAACCTATGGTATACATGGTATATGCACATGTTTCTCATCTAAATTAAACAAATGAGTTATATAACATGCCTACTTGCCCGTCAACATGTAGAGGGTTAAACAACTCTAGATATAAGATTGGACATCATCTTACTGATGTTCTCATCACGGACTTTATCGTACTCGGTCATCTTTTGGAAGTGATTTTACGTAGACGAACATGATAATGTAAATGCATGATGTAACTATGATCATTAACATTATAACCAAAACAAGATTTCATATTGTATACGTATATTCTTTAGTAATATGTCCACATGACATGAGTTATTGAGATGTGCGCGCAGTGAGAATACAATGTATCAAACTCATTAGTGATTGTGTAGCGTGATCGTGATCGTAATTGAGATGGTGATTGCGATTGTGACTGAGATGGTAATTGTGACTGTGATCACGATCGTGATTGTGATTGAGTGTGATGGTGATTCAGATTTTGATGTGATTATGATTGTGATTGAACTGTGATACTCATAGATTGTTCTGAACATGTTCAATACAGACTAAATATAATAACACAAATATAAATGGCTTCAAAGAGATTACGAACATCGAATAAATTATCAAAAACAAAACAAAACAAAACATTACAAATAAATCAATGTATAGAGTATTGATACCCCCCCCCCCCCACCATTATGGTACGCCACTCAAATAAATACAACCGTAGTCTGTAAACACACACTTTGCATGCACTTATATCATTGCATATTCATAAAAAGACACTCTTGCTTAGTTCCATGCTAATTCTATATTGATGTGGCTAGGTTTTATCTACTTAAAGGTACTATGTCCCTTTTGCAGCCAACCTCAAATTCTGTAGAACTTTGGAGGAATTATGAATATGTCATCCTATCTGTGAAATTTAAACGTTAGCAGTGTCCTCATATTCAAATTATGCAAGGAAACCCGTTTACTTGCTAGACCTCACTGTCAGACACTATTGAGTGACTGACTGGCTTTTTTTCTTCTTTGGTAATAACATACATAAAAAGAGTTGTAAAGGGTACATGAGCATTTGTCTACATCAATAACCCACTTCTTGTGATGGCCAAAATTAAACTGATTGAATCTTTGTGCAGCATAAAACGTATGACCATTCGGTCTGAAAATCAAGACAATTACTTGTAGGCTCTATAGCCCTAAAGTCGATTTGACAACTAATAGTCGTTATTTTCCCACTTGAAGACATTTTCAAGCCCCACCTTTTTTAGGGAAGTTCTAAATAAGTATTATCTTTCAAAATGCAGTTGGAATTTAACTTTTTCATTTTTTGGGCCTGCAAATGGGACATAGTACCTTTAACACATGATCGTTCAGTTGCTAAATGGTGATGATTTAGGGGGTATACATAATTATACACCCATAGTGAGGACAAATAACATGTTTGTTGATTACCAACCCATACAATTTGAAATGGATTTAGCATGGAACTAAGCTTGCGGGGTTCTATATAACCATACTGGGTAAGATTTACATGTTTAATTTGTCTGCAAAACGTGTGAAACTGTATGCAAAGAAACGAATTTGAATTCACGGAAGACGCTATTACGTAATCGCGAATCGTTTCGCTTTAAATTGAATGAAAATGTTACGAAAAAGAAACACGTTTTAATTCGAATGAAAATGAAATGTTTTTGAATTATCGTTTTAGGAATTTAAATGCTAAAAAACGAATTTGAACGAAAAATAACAGCTGCGGTGACAGAATCGGTGAAATTGAATGAACATAAAATGAATTTGTGTGGCCAACTTACGAAAGTGACCGAGAAATCCTATAGTAATCACATCTTTTTTTTCCTCCCATGTTTGCTTACCTTTTCCGCTACCTCCCTCTGCACATTTATCTCTCCTTTATATCTCTTCGATATCACGTGAGTGGACTTACTAATTCAATGTACAACTCTTTGTTTTCCTTTTTGTTTTTTTGCTACATTTCTATTGTAAATTCTTTGTTTATAATATTATCGTATATACTGTATTACTCTTGTTGTAAACTGGCCCCCTTGTAGACCAATTAATAAATAAATAAGATGACGCTATTGAATTGTGATCTTGAATGATGATAGTGCCGTTGATCAGGTTAATTGTTTTGATTATGTTGATGATGATGATGTAAATGACAATAATGACTTAGTCACGATGTTGAGCCCAATCATGATGATGACAGTAATGATGTTGATGATGTGACAACGATTGTTAAGTAGGTGACTGTGTTGAAGGTGATGAAGGTGATGTTCTATTGGAGATGGTAATGGTGGTGAAAGTACATGTAGTTTCATGTTTTTATCACTATTATGTGTTGGGGTGGGAGAGGGTGGAGGAGGAAGGGAGAGAGTAATTGTTTCAGTTGCCACCATGTGGGGATGGTAGTTCAGAAGTTACTGTCCAGGAAAAATTAATCTAACATGTCATTCATCTAATAAACACATCCAATTTGGGATTGAACTAATAAAACTACCGAAAAAGATTTGACTGCCTTCGATATCAGGGTTTGGAATAATTCAAATAAAAAGTATGACGTTGTTCTTTCTTATCCACCGTGTTCTAGCTCAGAGAACTAATCAATCATGAACGCATGTCTTCTTTGTCGGGATGATACGACCTGATCATTCTCATCATGAATGTTGACGGGTTGAGCAGCAGTCTATCCAAGCTCGGCGCCCGACCTCCCGGCGGCCATTTGATTACCCATACCGACGACTCACGTGTCACCAGTCGTTGGATTTCTTCATTAAATCCTGCAATAGTGAGAAAAAACAAGTTTGAATGATTTTTATGGAAAGAAATAATGCTGAAAGAAACACCTTTTTTATGGATGCGTTTTCAAGGAAAGATATCAAGCCAAAGTAATTCCTGAAGCAATGAAATCGATTTCGAGCATTGTTATTTCTTTTTCCGCGTTACCTCTGGAAACTAAACTGAACAAAAAGATTATATATTAAGCAACCCTAAAACTTCAACCCATTTTGGGCCTATTGTTTCTTCCTACTGGCATGATATTCAACAACAACTAAAATGTTGAACATTATCCAGTAGAATTCTTCTATTTATGACTTATATTTTTATTTCCGATACAAAACAAATTGGGAATTTTCAAGGGAGTAGAAACTACAAATGGGAAAATATCGTATGTCTTACAGTGCGGGAAAAGGTTGAAAACGTGACATTACAAAGATAATATGCATCTCCATCGTAATGCCTCTTTGACCAGAACTAACATTAATCTTGAAGTAGTAACACAAAGTGGGAACGGGTAAATGCTAGTTAAACGGTCCATTTCCTCAATGAGTTATGCGTTAAGAATCCCGGAATATTATTATCCAATTATTTCCAGATCATAGCAGTTTAATCCACAACTATTTGGACGGCAGCCACCTGTCCTCAACCCATCATCATCAAAACCACCGCCATCCCATCACCACCACCATCACCACCACCATCACACCACTACCGCCATCCCACCACCATCACACCACTGTCGCCACCCCTACATCGCATTCTCACCACTACTACCATCACACCACTGTCGCCACCCCTACACTATCACACCACTGTCGCCACCCCTACACCGCCATCCCACCACCACCACCATCATACCACTGTCGCCACCCTACCACCATCACACCACTGTCGCCACCCCTACATCGCATTCCCACCACTACTACCATCACACCACTGTCGCCACCCCTACACTATCACACCACTGTCGCCACCCCTACACCGCCATCCCACCACCACCACCACCATCATACCACTGTCGCCACCCTACCACCATCACACCACTGTCGCCACCCCTACATCGCATTCCCACCACTACTACCATCACACCACTGTCGCCACCCCTACACCATCACACCACTGTCGCCACCCCTACATCGCATTCCCACCACTATCACACCACTGTCGCCACCCCTACACCATCACACCACTGTCGCCACCCCTACACCGCCACCCCCCCCCCCCCCCACCACCACCATCATACCACTGTCGCCACCCTACCACCATCACACCACTGTCGCCACCCCTACATCGCATTCCCACCACTACTACCATCACACCACTGTCGCCACCCCTACACCATCACACCACTGTCGCCACCCCTACACCGCCATCCCAACACCACCACCATCATACCACTGTCGCCACCCCACCACCATCACACCACTGTCGCCACCCCTACATCGCATTCCCACCACTACTACCATCACACCACTGTCGCCACCCCTACACCATCACACCACTGTCGCCACCCCTACACCATCACACCACTGTCGCCACCCCTACACCGCCATCCCAACACCACCACCATCATACCACTGTCGCCACCCCACCACCATCACACCACTGTCGCCACCCCTACATCGCATTCCCACCACTACTACCATCACACCACTGTCGCCACCCCTACACCATCACACCACTGTCGCCACCCCTACACCGCCATCCCAACACCACCACCATCATACCACTGTCGCCACCCCACCACCATCACACCACTGTCGCCACCCCACCACCATCACACCACTGTCGCCACCCCTACATCGCATTCCCACCACTACTACCATCACACCACTGTCGCCACCCCTACACCATCACACCACTGTCGCCACCCCTACACCATCACACCACTGTCGCCACCCCTACACCATCACACCACTGTCGCCACCCCTACACCGCCATCCCAACACCACCACCATCATACCACTGTCGCCACCCCACCACCATCACACCACTGTCGCCACCCCTACATCGCATTCCCACCACTACTACCATCACACCACTGTCGCCACCCCTACACCATCACACCACTGTCGCCACCCCTACACCATCACACCACTGTCATTTCTTTCATGTAACCTTAGTGTGGGCATGTGAACGGAGTATCAACGTTGCTCAATGAATCTCTCTAATGAGATCTAGTGGCGATCCATGATGAATTCCCCGTTTGAGTGTGTGTTTAGTGAGTAATCTTGGTGAACATGATATAGTTATGACGTCAGAAAGGAAATAATTGCTGTAGAGACCACGTTTTGGCGGGAATCTTGCAAGACGAGACGGCTAGAGGTTATGCACTTGAATTTCAGTAGAGATGACGATCATAGCGTGTAATTTACCCAATGTCTGTACAAGGCTTTATGAATCAATTTAAAAGAATGACTCTGCATAGTCCTGCACGCAAAGACGTTTCCGGAAAAGTTTGTTATCCTCGCCAAATTGAACTAAATTTAAGAACACTTTTTTTTTTTACGTGCTTGAAGTACATGTATGCGCCATCAATGCTACTGACAAGAATTATGAAAAGCTTTGCGAGACATAAATTTAAAAAATGAAAATATGGCAACTAAAACACAAATGTTAGTATTCTACTAATTCGGTTAAAGCCGACTCTGTGTTTAAAAAACGATTAACTAAAGGAAAACTTAAAAGAACTTTCGTTGTTATACCCGATTTTGGACAAAAGGCAAAACTCGGCGTCGGTTTTACTTTTAGTTAAATACTGACCTTAAGTTTGCCCCTTTCAATCCCCGATGTACCTTTTCCAAACCTGGCCAAATTGGGATAACTTTCACCTTTTCTCCTAATTGAACTATACCGATACTAGGTCTAATATAATTAATGATAGATTTGTATAACAATGGACCTTACACAAAAGCTATATCTAGAATTGTATGTTTGTGATGATTGCAGTCAATAATATAACATACGAAAACACAAAATGACAGCTATAAACATGGAATGGAAGACGAGGTAAGAGAAGGTGTAAACATTTCAAGAAGCCGGAATGCAATTACATCAAGAACTTAAAGCCTCCAAACTGACAGGATTATCGAGTAGACATTATTTGTATTGGTTCACTCAACCGTTATTAATATAACAAGATGTGGGTAACCAATCGATGATTGGGGTACCAACCCCACAATATTTGGTTTCCCCAAAGAGGTTTCCCCACCAATGCACAGCCAGTTTCGATTTCCGTTACATAGGTTCACCCGGGTTTCTTGTCCTTCAAGAACTGTCCAAATAATTTTCAAAGATTTTTAGAATCAAAAGTAAATTAGCATCGTTGAGTGACGTCGTTGAATTGTATTTTGCTTGACAATTTCAACAAAAGATTGATGGATTACAGGGGTCGGAAATCCTCCTGATGTTACTGTTTATAATAAGAGTGCCTTCAGAAAAAACAGTCTTCGGTGAGTGTTTGTTCGTTTCCTGGCTTTACAAATGTGAGCCGATGACTGTGTCTGTTAGTAGAGCATTGGCCTGTGATAAGAAGTGGACGTCGTTCTCAAGTGCTAAGGTGATACCTCAAGGTGATGTACACGGACCAAGACTTGTTTCCTTTTATGTCCTATACAAGCATGACAAGCGCCACGCTCGCCTGGCAACTTCGATTAGGGTTCGACAACATCCTACTCAATATCACAACATGCATCTCTTTCTCTGCCTCTTACTTACTCTTTCTTTCTAATTTTTCCCTTCTCTCACTCTATCATATCACTTCCCCTCTCTCCATCCCTCCCTTTCTCAATAACCCTCTCCCTCTTTTCTGTCTCTCTTTATCTCTATCTCTCTCCCTCCCTCTCTTTTTTCCTCTCCATTTCAATCGCTGCACTTACTGCTTATCTTCATTTCCTTCTTATAGCTATACTCTCTCTCTCTCTCTCTCTCTCTCTCTCTCTCTCTATATATATATATATATATCTTCTCTCTCTCTCTCTCTCTCTCTCTCTCTAAATATATATTTATATATATATATATATATATATATATATATATACATACATATTTCTTTGATATGTATCTTGTTGGTTTTATTTTGATTTTCATTACAAAAATTGTTTAAATGTCCGTGTTACATCGTATCATCGGAGAACTATCGAGAGAAAACAAACACACACAAAAAACAATCCTTCCACAGTTATCACGCACGAACTAATGCAGTAATCATATCTTTCTGCTAAGCCTTAGTCAAATCTTTCGACAATTGAAAAAAGTTAATTCTTTCTTTAGACGTAACCATGATTCATTTAATTTGCGCTTGAGGGCGATAGCCTTCATGACGTGATGACCTGATTATCTTGTATTGTTTCTCGACCTCTCTCCGTAAACGAATACCAAGAAAAATCTAGGCAGCATCCGTTTATTTGCTTGCGATGAGGTTAACCTCATTTCTTCTCTCGCACTTAACGCTTAAATACCGCCAATTGAAGGTTCTCCTTAGAGTGTCGGGTGGACGAAAGTTTTCCAATCACACCGCTAACCGTACCAGTTCACAGGTAAGGTCATTTCTTCAACAATTAGAGGTACAGGTATATTCTCACTAGCCTGTTTATTTTGTGTATCATTGTTTTAGGTGGCGTATTTATAACAACGACTGCATTATTCTAGAAATTGCCCAGGTTAGCATAAATCAGAACAATACTGTTGAAAATCTAACACCAAAATGTCTATCAATTATTAATCTTTCCTTACTGGCCTATCTCTTGTTAGTCTGACCTGGTATCTATCGCCCATTTGTAACATCTGGGCCCCGTCTTATAAAGAGTTGATATTAAAATGTTACACAACTAACACTGACATGCCTACCAGTTATGATTTTCCTGAAAAAGTATATGGATTCGGTAACAAGTTGATGCCAAAATGTAGGACCGGAAATCTCTTGCGTACCATTAGGCAAGTTTCTTTTCATATTCTTTCCAACTTCATCTCATGTTGGTATTTTGCAAGAAAAAAGAATATCTCTAAACGTACACCATGGAGACGTCACCAGGAGATAAGAAACGGTTGTTTTGGTAGCTACTCCTCGTGAAACTGAGATGATTGTTTCCGATCTATCAATACTAAGTTTCGTCACATACAATCGTTTCTTCTATTTTCCTATGTAATCGATTCGCTGCTTGTTTGTCTTTCTCTGCCACTTAAAAGGATGACATATGCAGGGCGCAATCTATTAAGTTGATTCTTTTGTTTGACTTGTTTCACCTAATTAACTCAATTTTCTTGGTTCACAAATGAGGCCACTGCGAAAATAAATCACCTGACCTCCATCGTTAAACGGAACAGATATCACGTGACTCGTATCTACATGTAAGTCATACTTTCACCGTCTGTGATATAACATTTTCGAAAGCTTTTGTCAGCCAAACACTGTGAGTTAATCAGTTATTTATCTATTTGATATATTATAATTTACAAAGTATATGATCATTAGGACAATACCGACGAGTTTCGTTTATTTCTTTTTAACACCTCGGTCTTGGTGATAAAATATATATTCTAAGCAAGCAACTTTGATGAATAAAAAAAATATATAAAAATCAAAGAACAAAATATAGCAGATATCCGTGCACGTACTCAAAATAATGAATAATATCTAAAATTACAATCACTTTTAGGGAATGGATGTAATACCTAAAATATCATGAAATATGTTTTCCATACCGCAGGCAATTTAGCATGAGCACATGGGCTGTTACACACATACACATGGTACAATTTGCATTGAGAATAATACCTTGCAGATATTGGATCTTTAGAATGGCAGATTTCTCATGCATTATTCGGGAGTTATCGAGATTCTTTTTCATTTGTTGTGAATATTACCACTATTGCAATTCCAATTTCATTGATAATTCGAAATATCACGTAACTGACAAGTTTCTTCCGTTTGTGTTTTGTTATCTCTTTCAAACGTAGACGTTTTGTTCTTGCAACATTGGGTCGAATTAGATGTCCGTCCCTCGCCCCATCAGTCAATTTGTTCTTATTTCTGGGATAATTGATGTGTAAATTTTGAAAGAACTCGTTTCCTGACAGCCACTATTAAAGTAAAGTCATACAACTGTCGAAATATTTTTATTTACCATTTTACGAAATTATTCCTACTTTCATCTCACCTACGTTTGCTTGAGTGGGCAGATTATGGGGCGTCCAGAGACACATTTCTTATTTCTGTTTTATCAGCTTCAAGAAATATTGAAAAATTCAAATCACACGTTTGACATCAGCCTAAAATGCAGAAGGGACAAATGAAAATTGTATCCGATTTTTTGTTTTAAAACAACTTTCGTTTATTCATCCGCAAAAGCAGCGATGCCGATAATACATCCTTAAAAACATGAATACCTGATCATATTCATAACGAGCCGCAGTTATGCTTTTAAAAATTGGCCGACCTGTTCATTTTTTAACCGTAGATATGTTACAGGAAACATTTAATGTATGATCTGTACATTGAAGTGCGCCATGGCTTATCATTAAATCTAGAAATTTGAAAAAAAATATCGGCATTTACTTGAGGTGCCAATTTTAAAAACTATCACTAACTTAGAGGGCCAATTGTGTGTTTATTCAAAATATATAAAATATATAAGTCAAAATATATAAGCAGATGAAAAAGAAAGTATGGCTTACGATTTTATTTTTTTGTAAACACAAAATATGACATACTTTGCTACATTTTCTGCAACAACAACAAAAAGAAAAAATTATTTCCATTTCTAAACCTGTACATTGAGATACTTGTACGGTAAAGGCGAATAGGTTAATGGCTAGTTGAAGATTATTTGGATCTTACGTTCCCAACCGATGAATCATCGTTAGCATCGCCCACGTGATCATTAATGAGTTCTTTAGACGTAATATATCAACATAATTATTTCGCCCATGACGAGATATAATAAATCTGGCTGCCTGCTGTCAACAAAGCTCAATATCGCTTGTTTCAAGGATGTAGGTTCGTCAATACTTTAAGCCGTGTCCATACCAGATTTTACCACCTGATGCAATTATTTTTCTTCCATCGGACAAACTTGCTCCATTGTTCATTTTGTCTTTTATCAATCCTGACCAGATTCTCTCCAATAAACTCACATGTTCGTAGTTTGAAAAGCGGGACATCTTTCCCTTTATATACTTTACACAGTTAAATTTTTTGTGAACAAGTTGTTTAAAAGTTTAAACAACCTCGGATTAACGGGTGACCTGATCTGAGAGTTGTTTAAAATGTTAAGCACCTCGAGTTGTTTAAAGTTTAAACACTTAGTTTATCAACATTTTGAACAACTTGTTTAAAATCACAATTTAAACAACCGGTGTTGTTTAAAGACGGTTGTTTAAAAAGGAGCTGTTGTTCAGTGGGGGTTGTTTACACCAACTGGGTTGTTTAAAGAAAGTTGTTTAAAAAGGAGCTGTTGTTCAGTGGGGGTTGTTTACACCAACTGGGTTGTATAATGGGGTATAATTTGGGTTTGATACTCTGAATAAGTGCACCACTATACTTCTGGGTCTCTATATAGATATATGAAGACTAACAATATGGTAGGGTAATTCTGCAATTCATGAATTAGCGCCAAAACAGTGCCCATTTTGCATGAGCGCGCATTGACGCACGTATAAACTGCATAATAGATGCATGCAATCTCTATGGCAAGGAATTCAGCACACATTCGGGTGCGCGATCAGTGCCGCACTGCATGACGCGACGATTTTAAGTCTACCTATATTCTGGCATTTGCGTACAGATACTGAACATTTTAACTGTGAACTTACGCTATAAGTTAAAAACTTCAAATTGGTTAATAGAAAAGTGATTTCAATTAAGCCATTGAATCCCCAGTCACTTAGAAGCGCGTCGGTAGCTTGGTCGGCCATGATGTGAAATAAGGCTTTTAGTCAACGCGACTTTACTGGCACGTGACACATGACGTCATATGTAAACAACACTGTCTAAAAGCTCTCGTATAGCAAATATAGCAGTCATTAAATTTTAAACAGCGAATGTCTAACAAAATTAATTTCGTTTCGAGCAACATTGTTTACAATTTGTTCAACTGTCGTTTAAGATATTGTACAACTGTAAGTGAAGATCACTTTTTAAGCAGCGTTTTTACTGTGTAGGTTTATTTACAATAATATACGTGTAGCTCTATTGGAAAATAAAGATCCGTGTACACTGATTACAGTTTAACCTATGGTATTTGGTCCACAAAATCAGTAACAACAATTCAAATTCTAAAAATATTCTTCACAACGTCTAGAACCGAGTGACATAGAAATGAAATGTTTAAAATATTTTTTTGTTTCCACAAATAGTAGGCATTTTGAAAAGATTATGCCAAATCAATTGACACATGAAAATAAATATGTCGTCAAACATAAAAAGAAGGGTGGAGGTGGTATTTATATTAAAGTTTCCTTCGATACGGGATTCAATCAGAACTTCTGATAGAGCATCGACCAGCGCGTAGTCAAAGATCAGCCGACCAAACTCTCGTCACAGAAACTCTCAGTCGCACAACTTGGGGTGACAGAGCGTTCTACTTCTCTGGACATAAGCTGAGAAATAACCTTCCGCAGTCATTCAGGAGCGCCGAGTCTATGTCAACTTTCACGTCAGTCTTCATAACTTTCCTTTTCCCAGCTACGACATCATACCAAAACTAATACTAATACCAACAAAGTCTAATGGCAAATAATCTTATTTTGAAACACTGACCAAGAACGTTGAATTTGTGAGACATTGTAGAGCCATCAGAGGCGGACACCGAAGCTATACATGAAACCATCATCACTTTCCGCGTAATATCTATGCAAACGCTATGAGGTTTTCTGTGCTTCGTCTACATTTTGTCACTACTACAAGGTTGACTGCCTTCGTGTGTTTTTTTAGATAGAAAACAAATTGTTTCTTTTTTTAATTCACAGTTTTCGGAGAGATATTTTCGTTAAAATAGTGTTTCACTTAAAATTAGGCCTATTCATCTTATTTCACTGAACTTGAATGTTTGCATAGATCCCTGGTTATTTTTAAACAGGGCAATATAAACTTAGTATAATCCGTTTGACGTCAGGTCAGACATTGAGCACAGCCATGAGTTGGGTCATGTAAAGTGACCCTCCCATATGTGCTGTTTTCCAAGCTTCATTTTTCCTCCCAAGTTCACGATGGTCTCGACGACGTGGAGTTCCATACTCTATGATCACGATCAGTCGAAGTCGAAAAAGCGAAATTATATCCCTACCGTGTCCGCTCTACAAGGAATCATTTCGATCGCTTGCATCACGTTGCAAAAAGTTGGGAGATTTCTTTCTTTCAATCTGTTTTATTCTTTTATGATCATGCTTTTTCTAGGAGTTGATTATATCGATCACCGTATGCAAGTAGAATAAATAAATTGCTTTCAGACTTGTGTGACCTGATACACCAAGGGAATTGTATTACGTGTCTTTGCATTGAATAATCGGAGACAACTCTTGAAATTCGGGTGCTGAGTACTTCTCCAAGAGAGAATATCATTACAACAAGCACACTAATCGTGATTCTTTGCTTCCTTTGTTTATGTTTGAATTTTATACGGGAAACAATTTCTGGGGACTGTAGTAGAAGTAGAAATAGTTATAGTTGTAGTAGTAGTGGAGGTAGAAGAACTACTAATAGTAGTATTATTAATAGTAGTAGTAGAAGTAGCAGTAGCAGTAGTAGTAGTAGTAGTAGTAGTTAAATGAGTAGTAGTAGTAGTAGTAGTACGAATACTCCTACTACTATCGATAGTATTAGTAGAAGAAGTAGTAGTAGAAGTAGCAGTAGTAGTAGTAGTAGTAGTAGTAGTAGTAGTAGTACTAGTAGAAGTAGTAGTAGTAGTAGTAGTAGTAGTAGTAGTAGTAGTGATATAAGAAGTAGTAGAAATCGTAGTAGCAACAGCAGCAGTTCATAGCTGCAGCAGTAGTACAATTACTATTTTTGGATGTATTTTGTCTATACAATGATCCTGAGTATATCCATATAGTGGCTGCGCAATGAATTTATCTAATTATTATTATCATTTGCATCTATTTTCATCCACGATCATCTCTCTGACTCACTGGGAATCGACATCTGAGAATAAAAAATTGCTTTCGCAAACAAATCATATCGGGCAAATCTACATTTTTTGTATATTTCATTATTGAAGGAAATAAAACAAAATCTTTATATTTATGACGTCCCTTGTGAGGCCGACGGTGATACAAGTGGCATGAATGGCATGAACATTACGTATTTCAACAATAGGGACTCTTAGAATTGCACAACGACAACGTGGATTGCTACGATCGACGTCCTTTTAATGCACTGCCTTGAATGGACGTCACACGTATATCAGTCCACGCAAATCTAAAAGTTCTTAATGTTTAGGGAAGCAGACGGCGTTGCGTAACATTTCGTTATATTTGGAATGCCAGAGGGGATATGTGCTTTGAAAAGGACAGCTGTTGATGGATTTGATGGCTGGAGATGGTTACATTTCTCGTTGAAGTTGAGTTCTGGTCATGCGATTGCATTGTGAAAGAAACGGTGTGGAATCGACCAGAAAAGGTTGATCATCTAGCATATAAGAATTTGTGTGTATTGCAAGGTTCTGGAATCATCAAAATGATAAGAAATTTGGCCAAGTCTTGGTAAAGTTACAAACACTGTACACAGAAAGATGTATTTGGGACTACACGAACACGTGGCGTAAAAATCCTACCTCCGAGTTTTACAATGTTACATGACATATTTGGAATATGAAGGCATTTGAAGAGCCATGCTTTTCAGGGAACATGTCTTATCTGATGTTCTTCCACACTTGCATAATAAGAATGATAACGCTCACAAATTATTTTTCACCTCTTCCCAGAACTCAACCTTCTCTTTAAGCCAAGATAATCCTGAATATCTTTCCCTCGAGAAATTCTTTCGAGACGGTATCTCCATTCATTACAACTCCCTGGTTTAAAGGTATAGACCAGTTTTGGAAACGCCCCCACCCCCCCCCTCAAAAAAATGAAATGGAAACTCTTTTTACCAATCATGTGAAAGAATATTTTTGACTAATACGTGATGATACAAAATTGCCGGGAAACCGCCTATACTAATTGATATATTTGGTAAATTATCATATCGATCCGGCCTGGATAGAATGATCGCGAATGCACTTCAACATCGAACATTTGGGCTTATATTTCGGCTATTTGCGAATTTAGGTTGAAGTATTGCCATCTAAACCTCTGAAGGCAATATTTAAACAATATTGAATTGATATTTTGCAAAACCCTTGAACCGCAATTTTACCACTACCGGTCAATATCGGTCAATAACTGAAATACCAAAAGACGAAGAGCTGCCCAGGAAAGCAACCCCTTCCCATCCACCCGTTTTTCAATTGCTGGATACGCAACTACTCTTCAACATCTCACACCTGGCATGGGTCGTGATTAATCTCGAGTCTTTACACCACTAAGCGACCCGTCAGCTTAACATTCTAGATTATCGCTTTAAACATTAGAGCACACTCAGTAATCCGGTCAAGAATCTTTCAGCCCAGAAAAGAACATTCTGGTCACATACTATTTTACCAAGTTGGAGAGCTTTCGTGCCGTCGCATGAAGGGTTGGAAAGGAGGGCTTAAAATGGATGATACATACGTACTACTGACAAAGCCTGACATAGGACGAAAATGTCGTTACATTTTCATTGCCCGAGGATGTTAGAGACCTTTCCCCTAGTGGGGCCTAGTTTTCCCGACTGACCTCGCTTTAAAGCCTATCTGCACTAGTTTGGCCAGGATGGATCAGACCTCCCTGTATGGTCACTGACAGGTGGTTATCGCATCAAATCAGCTCTCAATTAACATAAGAAAAAGGGGGTCATGGGGGACCAACGGTCACCGATTGGGTATTGTTTGCTATATAGAGGGCGCAAGCGGCTAGAAGTCGTGCAGTGGGGCTTTAAAGTTTAGAGACTGAATGTAAAATGCCACATCTCGAAATCTTTTCTTTTATGTTTTGTCCTCCTCTTCTTGACAATTAGAGCGTTCAAAACCTCTTTTATTTTATTTCTATAGAATGTGACCTTTGATGTTGCAGTCAGATCCCTTTGAAATAGAGAAAGGCGTCTTGGTTCCTTCTTTGCTTTGATTAATGGCTGTTTAATGCTTGTACGATGTCTGTGCCTTGCAAATGGAAATGGATGGTCGCCCACGGCTGACAACATTCTTATCCACGTTTCTGACCTGTGGGTGGTAACAATGAGAAGGGAATAGCATATCAGTCGCTCCGAATTGAAGTTCGATCTGATTTATAGCCTCTGAACATGAACATGAGTCAACCGAGACAGAAACTACCAAGACGAATCATTCCCAAGCGGCCTTTTCTAGTTTAGATTATATCATATGGTATAACTTATCAGGAGTATTGCGGATTGATTTCCTAATTAATCAATAAAGGTATAACGCATGAAAGAAAACTTGATAGTTCTGACTTAGTTATATCGTTATACTATTCAAAATAGAACTTGACTATTGTAATTCAATCTATTGTACATGAATTTCATAAACCATTCGATATCCGTTGCTGACGAAGTAATAATTATTATTTTAAATGCTAAATCTCGTGTGAAATTTCCATTATCGCCATTATCGTCTTCAATGTTAGATGTACAATTAATTATAATCTGAAAGTTTGAGTGGAAACAAACCATCATTAATGATAAATATTGGGGAAAACTGATCTGATCGATTCCTTAATTCTCTCAACTATATTGTTACAATTTAATTACATTTTAGGTGAATGCAAATCGCCACAAAGCAATGAATTGGCTATATATACCATTTCAGACATTCAAGTGTTGAAAGATTTTTCAAAGCCTCCGTGTCTTATGTCTTTTTGCATGAAAAAAAAGTTGGGAAATTCCTAAAATGGTTGGGAGAAAGTACCGTTAGAGGGTGTTGCACAGTGACGCCTTCAAAGAAAACCATGAATATCTTTGTGGTTTGAGAACTTTGTTCAGGATTGTTTGCATGTTAGAGGGTAAGTACAGTAGAAAGAATGTAATAAGTAACATTTCATACAAAAATTAGGCAGTTTTTCCTTAACCTTCAATGTACCGAGTCATTAAAAAAAATGTATTAGCACCCTGTCATGTCCCACTTCACTATGTACCTAATTCCACAATTTCACAACCTATGTACACATACATGTACGTCTAAGTGTGATATCAATAACTTGATCTTGGCGCCGGACGCATTCCCATTCATACCATGTGTGACACTTATCACCATAATCATCTATTAAGAGTCTCGGTTGTATAAAATAAATGTTTATATTTCTACAAAGAGTTTTTAATTGAAGAAGTTTTCGGCGTTAGGTTTTATTTTTGCCGATGGGTGTAGATTATGAGTCAAGGGATTTAGATTGCTTTTAATAATAAATGCCTTGAAGCAATTTTCTCTGTGATGTGACGTACAAGCCATTTTCACGAGATTTTTAAAATATATTTTTGTAGAATCTTTGTTTATTCGAAGAGGTTAAGGTCGTCCACATACTGAGACTTAACCTAATTTTTTACAAATTCTGTGCAAGTGTACGAAGTCGCGTGGTTTAATTATTGGACTGGTTTTTAGAGGCCGTGGGTTCGAACCCTGAACTGGCACAGACAGTATAACTATATCCTCAGACAAGACATTGGATTTACGTTGCTTTACACCCGACAATTTGATAAAAACCACATTATGTTGCAAACGTCATTGAGGCTAGCTTAACATAATATGCGTAAATGGCATCGCTCCTCTCGTAAGATAAATATCAAACAGTTATTATTATAAAAACAGGTATCATTCTCATTAATAGCATTTAATCAGATCTGATATCTTGGAGAGGGAAACCAAAGATCCGTGTGTGGAATCAAATATCAAGGCCAGTAGCTTGACACTGTCATTGCATTTGACATGCTAGAACTAATACTAATACAACATAGCGGTCCAGGGTAGCATCAAATCATCCTAAATAACCCCGAGCACTCTAGGTATGCACAGTGATGGATAGAATGTGAAGTGGGAGAGGGGGGAAATTATCTCCTTGAAGAGAGAGAATCGAATGGATGAAACTAGTTCAAGCAAATATGATAAATGGGATGGGAGTGCCCTAATACAAATTTAGAGAGAAGATGGATAATTTACCAAACAAGGAGTTTACACTGGAGTAATCGGATACATTACTTGGGTAAGTGGTGTATGCAAGCAGGGATGAGATGATTGATGTAAATTCGATGGATTTGAGTCAAATTAGGATGCAAAGTTGAATAAGAAGAAGGTCGTAGAAGGGTAACAAAGGGAAGAATGTGGGGTGCTTCATACAACCTCGTTCCTCCGAGTGTTCCATGTGATTGATGTAAATTCGATACTCGTCATAAGGGACGTCGGATCTGACTAATTTGAAAACTTGTCAGAGACCATGGAGTATGCGGCGGGTGTCTCACAGGGACTCTCTTATCTAGTTTACACCGTGTAAAATTATTGATATTTTGACAAGATTTGAATGAAAGCGTCAGGGCTGTATTGTATGAGAAAGCTGGATGTACAGGGGGATTGCTCAGGGGGACACCTTACAAGAGGATAAAGTCGGTTTTCGAACTTTGTAGCGCAACGACCATTACTGCTGAGTGCGATACTCCAAGCAAGCCAGATTGAGTAGGACCTATTTGTTGGCTAATATACAAACTCTGATAGTGCCTTGAGAGCTGAACTGTGTTGACGCCACGTGTGGGCTTCCGTCGTTCACAACTAAGTCTTGACAAGCTCAGCTCCAGAGAAAACTAGTTTTAGATTGCATTACAAATATTTATATTCTTTTTGTACCGCAATTGTCTAAGTTCTGCTTTTTCTAAAGTTCATGTACGCCTACATCCCACACGACCTACTTTCAGAGTCACAACTATTATGATATGAAAAATTTAGCTTATATCAAAAAACGAAACCAAAGTAATCGTCATGATCATCCTGGTTTTCATATCATCAGACAGCACTTTTAAAGATTAACAAAATCTAAAGTTTGTTATCTTTGAATAATAATAGTTTTATCTGAGTGTGGTGATCGTTTGTAAAGCACATATTTTATATCCCTGCGACAGAGATCAGATTAATTCATGAGTCAAGCAATGTATTTGCATGGAGCAGGTCCGTGGTATCCGTAACACAAGGCTAATCCGTTTATATTTCGAAATCTACGGGTTCAAAAAAACTTAGATTTTAAAAAACTCATTAAAAAGTTGAAAATATCAATCCTAATTAATGTGAATACAAACGAGCATCTAGACGGGTATAGGGAGGGATAAATCACTCCCCAACCCGTAAAAAAAACACGCACACACACACACACACATTTGGAGAAAATGGTATCGAAATATTGACTACTGTGAGAGGTATCGCTGTTTCTTTAGGCTCAAGGGAACGTTACATCCTGCTATGACCCCTCGGCGCGCCACCGCGTAACGTTCCCGAGAGCCAGTATAGAAACAGCTATGTTTCGAATATTAAAGCTGTCCATATATCTTTTATATATCGAATTCACAAAAATGTACAAAGAACTCTAACCTTATCTTTTTATCTGAGACACTGTCTGTAAATATTCGCTGGAAAGTTGCCTGAAAAAGGCCGAATGTTACGATCATTCGGGAATCGCACACACACTGCGCTCTATTTGTATCCGCGCTCGCTCAAAAAAAAAACTTTTTACGCGTAAACCAATGGGGACTCAGCAAAAATTATTTATGCGGCCCGTTACCCGGGGCGACGGGCATCTTTCCCATAAACTTGAGACCGTTAGGCGGGCATGGCTAAAATCACGACTCCAATTTCGACCAATCAGATGACTAGATTTATTCAACATACTAAAGAGAGGTATATAATATATATTATTCTTTGCTACGCTTCCGCATATCGAAGAGGGTTAAGAACATTTTCACCGACCCATCCCACACCTCCCACTCCCCGTGGATCCGCCTCCGTCGAAGATTCACTTTCAATACTGGTTTCTACAACTAAATTCCTACGTCATGACCTGAGGTTGCAGGTGTCATAGCCTGGTCATAGGGGGTGGTTTTAGGGTCTAATCGGATCCTTGCTGATGGCTTGAATCGAATACCATGATTATGTTACGGTAGAGCAACATTTCCATCCAGTCTTGGTTAGTGATATCCCCTCCCACCATACTTCCCTCTCCCTTTCTCTCTCTCTCTCTCTCTCTCTCTCTCTCTCTCTCTCTCTCACACACTCTCTCTCTCTCTCTCTAGTGCTCTATCTCTATCTCTCTCTCTCTCTCTCCATCTCTCTCTCTCTCTCTCTCTATTCCTCCCTCTCTCTCTCTACTTCTACACCGTGTCTGTATTTGCCGTGAATACAGCTCCGGGTATGTTATCATGTATTTTATGTTCCATGTTACATTATCGGAATTTTAAACTTCGATTTTGTTAATGTTGATCTTGTCACCATGGAGTATAAGATCCAGGAAGCTGGAAGAACCCTGGGCATTATATGAGTTCAAAGACCCAACAATTTGTTACGGGAATGCATTCTGCTACCACTAATAAACCCCAGGAGATTGATTGAACTTTGGAATCCTATTACCATTATTTTTTAGTCGACGACCTTGGCCAACGACCTTAGTGCCTCGCCTTCTAGAAAATTGTTTGATGGAAACTCATATGATTTTCACTTTCGTTTTCTTTAAAGCCTAATCCCTATTTTCCCAACTAGAGTTGTTCACCTAATTTCATATGTTTCGCTTTCTCGCGGCCTTGTCCTATATCCATATAAATCGAATGAATGCTTTCTTTGTGCATTTTGTGGTTTTCAAAATTGTATTTTATTTTCAAAACATTGCTTAAGATATAGGATCGTTGTTTTATCTTGATTGAAAGAAAATATACCAAAGTCGACATGCTACTCCCCCCCCCCCCCCCCCCCTCCTCACCCTATCCCTTGCGTGCGCTCTCTTTGTCTCTCTCTCTCTCTCAAAAGTTTGTTCCTGTGTTTTTTATATTCCAATAGGCTTTCTTATCAGATCCACATGTGACCTTTTACTTTTCTCACTTTCAGCGATTAATTCATTTTCAAAAATCTCCAGCTAAAGTATTTGTGTCGTTCTTGCCTTCGATATTATTTGTATTCTACGTCACTAAGCCCTCAAAATCCTACCTTGAATCAACTAACATTGATAATCATTTAAACTATGCATGTATTGGCGTCCATTTGTTTTCTTCAAAAAGTTATTAATTTTCTAACCGATTGATTTCGTAGTTTCCTTCATTTCATAATGAAAACAAACATTTGGGAATAATCTGTGAGCATCCCAGTAGCTTTCATTGAATGTGTCCATCTTCTGTGTCTTTCCCGTTTCTTCTTGAAATGTCTTGTTTTTTTCTGACTAAATTCTCTCTCACTTTCTATCAAGACGTTTCTCCTCTTCTTCATCCATCATGCCCTTCACTGTACAGTTTGTCCTTGACGTCACAAACGCCAAAGTTGGGTCTAAAATAGCCCAGCGGACTAATTAAACTGTTGAGCGGAAGGCATCAGCTGTCCAAACCATCTAGTTTCGGCCTTCGATGTTTGATGGTTCAACGATCGATACCCAGGGTCTTACGATCCACTACTTCTCATGACAAATTTGTTAGTCGGCTCTTTTTTCTATGTTTCTGTTGTTGCTGCTGCTGCTCTTGTTGTTATTCTTGTTACTCTAGCGCTAATCATTCTTTAAAGCTATCTAGTTGGTATTTTTTGGTCCAGCAAGGACGTCTTGATATTAAATGTGTGGTGTGTGTTTTAGCATGTATGTAATTATATGCCTCCAAAGGCATTAGTACTTAACTCATCATATATATATATCTCATATATATATATATATATATATATATATATATATATCTTGGGAAGATATGAAACTGTTCTGCGATTTGGAATGTCCGTCTAACTAAGACAAGCGAATGTGACACATTTTGTCCCACCAATTACATCATCACCATCCTTTTTTTTCCGTCAATCCTTAAACTGTTTTGCAATAATCTTTACGTTTCTTAAGTATCGTTGGTTTCATCCCACCCCCCCCCCCCCGATTCTTGAAATACTAGACGTTCTGCCTTTTATTGGTTTTGAAACGTGGGCTCCGTCTTACAAAGAGTTGCGATTGATCCAAATCAATCGCAAGTCCTCCAATCAATCGCAATTGTGCAGTCTCCTATCTCCTATTCATAGTTGCGATTGATATCAATCGCAAATATTAAAGTTGCGATTGATATCAACTCTGTGTAAGACGGGGCCCAGGTGTGTCATAGCTTGATATTATAATCTAATCTAAAGCAAACCCGTTTTTTATATCTGAATGGATGTGCTTTATTGAGAGGGTCATGTGATATATGATGTGTATGCGACTATTTAACTTATCATAATACCTCAATTAACGAAAAACATGCTTTATGAGATATTGCTTGGGTATATCTTCAATTATGATTTATATCTCCATTTAGACCATTAACATAACATAAATGTCGTCTCTGTATCTGGTTATTCTAGTCGCATTCTAGTCTGCTCAGTCGCATAATGACTCTTTCTCAGGGTATCAATTTATCAAGCTTAACTGATAATTGCTAACTTATTAGCATAACTAATAATGATTGCCGTTGCTACTTCAATATATTAAGAGGACTTTGATTTTTTTTTTTTACCCCATTTTTATTTTAAAGGGATCCGGTAACTCTTAGCTCATGCTGTCAGTCAGGAACCCCATGACTTTTACAAGCCGATCGCCTGTCTGATTATCAAGATATTTATAATTAATAAATTGAAATCAAATTTTGCGTTTGCCAAACGATTTCATAATACTCCAGTCTATTGGGGAAAACGAGTATAGTAAAAGCGGTCACTCAAAGGTTTTTACTTTTTTGAGGCATTTCTTGATCATTTTGAAGCCCCATTTTTTATTTAGGGCTTCAATATCACCCTATCACAGACACTAATAACGCGTAGGGCCATGCATCTCAGATTTAACATTGTTAAACGATCCCTTTAAAGGAATAAGGTTATGTACGTGGTTATGTTACCTAAATTCTTCATGACTATTGGTTTTCCCCTTCCCATTTTTTCAAACCTTATAACTAAAGTAGACTTTTGGAAGGAATGAAATCACAAGTAGATCGCCATGTTACAAAAATCCCTGAACAAGAGATGAGCCTGATGGATGTGTTCGAAATTTCCTCTTTAGACACTTTGAATAAAACACAAGAAACTGCTTTTAGTGTCAGTCCTCCGTGCTTGGAATGAGAGTAGGACCAAACAATGGGATATAGCTAAGAATCAAGTCAAAATCGACTGAAGACTAAAGAAAAGCTTCCACGGAAGACCTGGTTAACCTAGCACTCATCGTGCCCTCGTCGTGATGAGGAGAATAATTCGATTCACTCCTAGACATAATAAGGAAGTAATTTGTTGCGGAGGAGAGATGTCAGAAGAGTTTTACACACATTAACGTATCCCATGTTGTCTGGATATCGATTTATGCCGACTGCAGTATGAAGTTCTCATCAAATTGAATTTCTCGTTTCATGACCCCACACGGTGTCAAATAAACGCCTCTTTTCGACCGAAAGATATAATACTGGGTATAAGGATGGAGGATAGAGTGATGTCGAAAGAGAGAGAAGGGGAGATTGGACACTACTCAGAGGAAACCTGGTCAAAATACAATTTTCACGCCATCGGTATGAGTTAACCACTGCTTCCGCTGTCAGTACAAATGCTATCGATTTTGATACCATGATTCAATGCTATTTTTTTTTTCTCGATTATGTCGATGGTAAACATCAGCGTTGCCAAAGTAAATTTACACAATATATTGAATGCATGTCTCTTTACAATAACCTTCAGTCAGGTGAGAAGCGCCAGTCATCCGGATATACAAGCACGAGGGAAGCAGATTGTAGACCGAAGAGAGGAGAAAGAGGTAAGCAACAAATAAATGACAGACAGCGATGGGTGACAGTCGAAGGAGGGTAAAGAGGACTGAAAGAGATATAGAGAGAGCGGACAAAGGCAAGCGGTAATGAAATTGAATCAAGGTTGGTCGAGCACCCCCACCGAGCCAAATCAGATTACTCTCGTTTCGGCGTGCTTGGGACAGCGTCGGCTTGGCTTGTATGTGAAATGAATACTGTTGCAAGACGGTGCTAATGTTTCAACCACGAGGATACACTGGCCATTGATACCACCCACTAATGAGAAAATGAGCACCACTAGCCATGCCCCTCAAATGTGGGTAAACTTCGTGTACGTGTTCGGCGACAGTCGTCTGCATTATACGAATTTCTTCAATTTGCCTAAAACTTGTCTCAATATATTGTGAAGAAATTAAGAGGGGAGGAATAGCTTAACGATGGAGGATTCATGAGCAGGGTTGTATGAGATCCCTTTAAAGCCCCACTGTACTACTTGTGTCTACTACTTGCTCTCTCTATATAGAAAACAATGCCTAATCGGTGCCTATTGGTCCCCCATGATCCTCTTTTTCTTATGCTAATTGAGAGCTGAGTTGATGAGATAGCCACCTGTCAGTGACCTTGCTGGGTGGTCTAATCCCCCTGGTTAAACTAGTACAGACTGCCTTTAAAGCATTGATTGTGAACTATACAGGAAATAAGGAATTACTCCGTATCTTTTTGTTCAAATTAAAACACACAAACACACACAAACAGAATGAAACACCTGTCTTTTTAAGACATCGCAGCTCTGATGGTAAATATTTTAGGGGAAAAAGTGATCGTCTATATTTATTTAAAACTAAATCTCAGGTCAAGACCGAGATTAAGACATCAATACATCCTCGAGTAAGTCTCAAATACTGTGCGAGTGCTTGATCCACAACGTTCGACCTGAATCTTGGCATTGATCTCGTCACTCAAGAACCCCAGGAATTTTATACTAACCTCAACTTACAGAATACTTCTGTCATCTATCGGGCGATATTAAATGACTCCATATAGGCATTCTTTCCAAAGGTCTTTCGTGTACACGATTCAAATTTAGCACGAAAACATTTTAAAAGTATTGACTTTACTTACTTACTTACTTGACTTAAGGGCTAAGGACAAAGTGTCCCCTTGCGCTCCTACGGGTGGTCTGTCTCCATTCATTTCTGTCTTGGGCTTGGTGTTGGGCAGCCTCCAGGTTTAATCCAGAGTCTTGGCGGATTTGGTCTTTCCACCTCAGGGGAGGACGTCCTGGTGGCCGTGGCACAGTAAAATCATTGGTGTGGACTTGTATTGGTAGGCGTTCCTGTGGCATACGTACCACATGTCCAAACCATTTCAGGCGGCAGTTGGATATTTCCTCATTTATTGTCTTGGAGATTTTCAATGAATTTCTGATGTCTACGCTTCTGATTTTATCTAGAAGATGGACTCCTGCTATTGTCCGCAGACATCTCATCTCAAAGGTCTCCAGTTTATCCCGGTCAGTTTTCCTTAGCGTAAAAGTATTGAACAATTAGAATATCGACTTAAACAAAAGTAAGAGATATAAATTTATTAGAATTCTTTGGATTAACCCTTGCTGTAAATTTCCAAGTTGTCCGCAAAATTGCATGTGACCCGCTAGTTTGAACAACTTCTGATATAAGAACATTCTTCTATTACTAGCGGAACAAAATTTGTCTAGAGGTAGTTCCGAGTATTTATTTGTCAATACTTTGCATGATAGAAAACTACCATAGTTTCTTTCTTCTCATGTTATACTAATAGAATCGTCTATTAGTAAACCAACCTTCACTATTTACAATCTAGAATCAGATTTAGATTCTTCCTAGATTCTGCGTAGAGGAAACCTTTAATTTAGTAACGTGATATAGAGATCATAATTATGTAGCTCAGCGAGTTGATAGTCAGAAAGCTACAAACCAGCGAGACTCTCAGCCGGGCCCAGCTGCAGAGACCTTAGCATCATCATCGATAGCAACCTTGATATTAATGGTAACTTCCTTGGAAACCTAGATTTGATTGGCTGTTGAGTGTTTTTGCAATTGTAATATTTATATTGACAGCAAAGTTGCCATCAGTGGTTAGTTTTTATCCATATTCTCCAGATGGTCTCAAAAATACAAATAATAATGCAAATGTTTTTGATGGTGGAATAATCTAATTAGAATAATCACCGCGGAATCAAATTCAAATGAAGATCTCATCTCGCCAAACCTGTGAGAATAGTTTTGGGTCTAACCATCCATGATTTAAACTTTCATCTGCAAAGTGTTTATCCCTTTTCACAGTATGTTGACGAAATTTCATCAAACGCATGTTCAGAAGTAAAAACGTTTTTGACTGTTACCTTTATTTGAAGCATCCATTTATACACCTGTCATCTTTCATAAGAGATCAAATGTTATACATTTAAGTTGTTGACATAAAAGCTATATATTCGTATTTGCACCATAATGTTTTCAACCTTTCCATATGAAGTACTCTCTCATATCCATCGAAGGACATGTTATGAAGAGAGGGATGGGGGAGGTAAGAGATAGAAAGAGAGAGATGGAGAATAAAAGAGGGAAAGAGGCAGAGGAATGAGAGGATGTAGAGATGTGTGAATAGATAATATGTGTGAAAAGAGAGAAATAGAAATAGAAGGGGGAAACAAGGGTACCCTTTGGAACAGCACGTCGCTTTTTGCAATATGCCAAGAGTACATTTTCTCAGTAGCCTCCGCGATTATTCTTTGTTAATATTATACCCCCCCCCCCCCCACCCCCTTAAAAAAAGGACTGATATCAATGTTAATTATAATTTTACGTCGTAAACATGTAATTGTTGTCTATGTTTCTAAAATACAACAATCAAATGACGATCAATTTAATAAAGAACAAATCAAAATGTATACAATATTAGTATATCTCCGAGAAATGAGGAAATTAACAACATACTGCATTCCTCTAACCCCATCCCAAAGCTTCCGCTCTCGCTCTTTCTCTTTCCCCCTCTCCCTCTCTCTCTCTCTCTCTCTCTCTCTCTCTTTCCTCTATTTTAAACACTTTTTCCGTAACGAGTCAGTATTCTGAGCATAACGAGACGTTCTTTTCAAGAATGATTGAATGCTGTACACGCAGTACTGACCGCAGCCAAAGGGGTACATGGGGCACTCATCCCTCCTTTTGGGGGTAACTCGAACAACCGTGGCGAATAATGATGAAATAGAAACGATAACGTTTTCTGGATTTATATGGTGTTAAATGCATCCACGGTGTCTATAATTGACTTACGGTTACAAAATTTATCATGGTCGTTGTCTTTCAGCTTGCCCGGATACATTGTGTGTACATCCTCCACTTCATTGGGAGCATTCCATCTAACCCATATTAAACAGACGCACATAATGCACAGTGATGTTCGTCTTCTACCGGCTACCAGTTAAACACCTGAAAAGCGAGATGCAATGTAGGAAGAGCCTTGTTTAATTGCTGTGCGGATGATTGAACCCACGACCTTCTCATCTCCAGTTGAGCATTTAGATCCTTGACTACGCCACCTCTAATACTTTAGTAGCACGTATTTATACATATATGTATATGTATAAATATATGTTATGCTAGCGCCACTTGTCTTTTAGAAATCTTGGATCCACAGCCGTCACGTAGCGCATGTCGTCACGTAATTTATGACAGAAGTGTATATTTATATCCCCCCATCTATCACGCCCGGGCCAATGAAATCCTTGTATATCCCATGCTGCTATAGATCGACTATGGCAATCGAGAAGACGAAAGCAAAGAAGAGTGTTTATTTTTCATCAGTTAAAAGCCTTTTTCGCTCCTCGCGATATTTTCTTCTTTTCAGCTATTTGCCGTTCGGAAGATGATGTGGAAATCTCTTCCTCGAAAACAAATAATTCACTTCAGGGCATCGAAAGGGGGTCATGAAACGTATCGAGATTAACTTCTAGATTGAAAAGTCTAAATGTATTATTTTGTTAATGGTGGTCTCCTTATCGCTAAGAAACTGAACCCGACAGAGACAGGATCTCTTCTAAAAACAAAATGGTCACCCCAGCAGCGTATGAGTTTAAATCACAACAAAACGTGATACCGGATGACAGCTCGATATCTTTTGAATGGTTAAGTTTATATTATAAAGAAAGGCGTAAACACTAACGAGGGCCCGAGGTTCGTGATAAACGGAAGCAACATTATTACGTTTAAAACAAATCTGAAAGACGAGAACTACTTCCGTTTTCTTTAAAAGATTTGTTTGGGGTTCATAATATACGCATTTTAAAATCATATACGCTTATGAAAAGGAAAAAAAAATAAAGTAGGAACTAGCTTTCTGGCGCCTTTTCAGCTGCATGCATTGCAATCATAACAAACGGTGTCTATTAGGTCGAACTTGTAACCTTCTTACCGAAAGTCAATATTTGTACAAATTCTAGAAAGCGCTTCTCTGCTTGTTAGAGTAGGTTATGAGAAGTGGTTAGAGGACACGATATTTATGTTTGTCTCCCTGTCTGAGGACGAGAGTAACCGCAATGTGTTTATTTGAACAAACATTTTTTTCTAAGAAGCGACAGATTAATAATTCATTGGGCAACAGTGTCTCACGTTCGGTGCCTCATTTTGTCGCCTATTCGCAAAGGTGAATCAGTCAACACTTACTGATCTTGCGGGTTATGGATGTGAACGTTTTCATCTACGTTCAATATAAATTATGTAATTCTCAGAAACAAGAAAAGCAGAAAATAAACAATGAAACAAAGAAAGGAACGAAGGAGATATGAATTGAGACAGAAGACACCCCCCCCCCCCCCCCCAACGAGTCAACAAACTAAAATGAATCAGAGGAAAGATATTATGTTGATTTACGCGGATGAAAAGGTTAAAATTTGGCGCTCCGTAAATCACTTGACTATTATACTCTGTCACCATCCATAGCTAGAGATCGGCGCTCTATTCACTAAAGTCGGGTTGAAACCAGTACTGAGGTCAGTGCATGTTCTAGAATTAATAGCTTTTCTTTCTTATTAGTATAGAGTTGATTTATATGTAAACTGCAGCAGGGTTGCCTGAAAACGCCAATTCATATTTTCAAACTCCAATTGTTAATTGATATGCAATATAAACTATACATTGTCTCTTGAGTCAATTATCATTTATATCATACCTTTTCACTCCGCTTATATTATTGTAGCTCTGTATGGTAACACATACCAATATAGACATGTCTAAACCCATAAGTTTAGAATATCAAAATGATACAGTACACGAAAGATATGCATGTGGGCCCTTCAGTGTGATGGTAGTGGGTACATTAAGCAAAACGAATCTGTAATATATTTGAATAAGATAATTATTAACGAGAAGTTTCATATCAATTTGTTTAATGCACAACTAATTGCGAAGAGGGAACACGTATCGTTAGTTACCATGGGTACCGTTGAAAATATTATAATTCACTCGTTCAAGAAGGGTCTATAATTACATCAGCTAATTTCATAATTTGAATTACATTTAGAAGTCTTACAAATAACATGACAGAACAACCATCTAATAGTGTTTGCATAGTCGGCCAAGGAGTCAACATAACAAGCCTGCATGCAGTCAAATATAAATAATACATGTTGAGAGCTATAGATGAAACCTATAGCCAACCCCCTCTATACCTTCCTAATCCATTTGAATAAGGCATTCATTCGTAATCCATTGGGCAACAGACCTTTTAGAATGTTTCTTCTGTTAGGTATAATATTACCTCATACATTATCGAGAGCGGTGACACATCAAACGGCACAGAGCCAATGTACTTTCTCCTTTCACTCTTTCAACTTTGTCGATTGCTACAGCGATAGTTTGTGTCGTTTCGTCGCACTCTGCGCCCGAGGGAGTTGGCTTGCGGAGCCCTGCCAGAGAGAGAGTCGGTCGTCTCGCAGATACAATTTGTACGGAGCTTTGGAGGATATTCGAATGATTATACTCAAATGGAAAAAAGGATACAATATTTTTGTCGCGTTTTTTTCTTCTTCGATTTACTTTCTCAGGAAATAACACCTATGCTTTTAGAGGGAAATACGAATCCAAGGGAAAGAGAAACGAGTAAATATTCAAGCATAAAACATCACATACCATCCCTCAATGAACAAAACCCTACCACACATGAATAGACTGATTCCAATATGCTTACATTGACAAACGACATTCGTCTATTTTCCTCGTTGCACTTTCTCTCTCATTTAAAGACTCGTCAATGTTTTTTGTCAAGCCACAGGAAGTGCACAATGGTCGGATTTTGCTCAATACTTAACCAGCTGCGCGAGCAAGCAATGCTTATAATGCATACACAATGCTTTTGCTATATTATATTCTACACGTGTGTTCCCTAAATGTTTAAAAGAACTAACACATTCACAATTCAAAGAAATGTAATCAGCTAATAGAATAGGTTTCCCTTTTTTATGACTGTCTCGATAAATATCAATGTGTCTCATCATGTTCTCAGCTAATAGAATAGGTTTCCCTTTTTATGACTGTCTCGATAAATATCAATGTGTCTCATCATGTTCTCAGCTAATAGAATAGGTTTCCCTTTTTTATGACTGTCTCGATAAATATCAATGTGTCTCATCACGTTCTCCATAATCTTTAAGCATCTATATATTGGAATATATTTAAATAAAGAAAATAGAGTTTCATTCGTTGATATAAATCCTATAGTTGCTATCCGCATAGAACCCCTATCACATAATTACATGTCACTAACCCGAAAAGGTATGACGATATTAATAGAACTTAATATGAGAGTAATCAAACCTTCATAACGATGTTTCTTTGTTT
>JAVYIG010008572.1:0-87885 GCA_035222895.1 Strongylocentrotus droebachiensis
GTTACCGGATCCCTTTAAGACTTAAATGTATAGGTCACCATGAAGTTATCACTTCTTTTTCAGATCCAGCTATATTAAAATTAAAAGTGAATGAATGTTCATTTGAGACAGAAACTATATTGAACATTATTCAAAAGGTGTATGTTAATTGTATCCTCTTTGCATACATTGGTGTTGCTATGTCTGTCAAGCCTCTTACAAACTTAACTTTTGTTAAGAACAATTTTTGTTTAAGAAAAATGCATAAAACTACTATAAAAAGGGCCTATTGCACAGTTAGACAACAATTTCAATCAACAGTACCCTAGCTTGTCACCTGATCTTACATTGACCAATGGGAGATCAGCGGTAGATATGAACTTAATAGGATGCATTAAACTACTATAGTCAAACCTGCTTTAGTGACCACCTGTCTACAAAGACCCTTTTTTTCCCCCTTGAAAATAGTTTCCCATTGGAACATGTACTATAGGCACCTGTACATAAAGACCCCTGCCTATAAAGACCACTTTTTTTGTCTCCCTTGGGTGGTCTTTATGGACAGGTTTTACTGTACAAGGTTCTATCTCTTTCACAGGCAGATAATTTTTAATCAACTCTTGTCATGTGACTACAAATCAACCAATCAAACATCAGCATAAGATGTGAAGTTACTTAGTACAATGTGATACCAGCATATCAGGGTTTTTAGTTACTCCACGAATAACAAAATTCTATAGACTGCCTGGATTTGCCTACAATCATCAAATTCAAGGCCAAAATGCTGTTGTTTGAAACTAGATGCCCCAGTGTCAAACCGCTGCCATGGCAACCAGATGTGTTGCTGGAAGTCACCTCTGTTACAACAATAAGAACTATTTCCAATTACGTGACAGAGAAGAATAGAGCCATTTATTGATTTCACCTATATTATTTTCATGCATGTTTTGTGTCAAGTGCTACACATGCTTGTAGTAGTAAGGGGTTGTTTCCACTACCAGAGAAATAGTAATCACTGGAATTGAAATTCATTGTATAGTTGAACAAGAATCATTATAGCTTAAACATAAGTTTTCTTTTAGTCTGAATCGTCCCATAGAAATCATGTTGGATTACATCATACCTCATACTCATGTTCACACCTTTCAATAGTTGATGCACAAGCATATATAAATTGCCTTGGGTTGATCTTTCAATTGTAGTTGTCAATACGTTACTCACTGTTTCTAATTTCTAGTCTACACACTCATTTTGCTGTAAGATTATATCTGTATATCACGTTTCTTTAAACGTTTTTTCATGTAAATTGTCTTTAGTATGAACATGCTAGATAAGTGCCTCTCAGAAATGCATCAAGGCTGATTGAGACACCTGTTGATCCAGCACTACGTCAAGCAACCCTTTCCTATTGTTTGAAGAATGAAGCAATATGGAAAACGTTTCACTGCCGCGGGAGAAGAGTTCAAGTGATGCAGTAACGTAAGAGATGCCAGTGACAACACCGATGCCTTAAGTTGTGTGAACAAGACTCGATTCATAGGGTAGCCTACTCGCTGAAGGGAAGTATCGGTATTTCTGAGTGGCTCTCAAGAAATGCATCGGGCCTGCTAAAGACACCTGGCGAGCCAACACCACGTCAAACACTCTTTATTGTTTGAAGAAAGAAGCGATTTTATGTGCCTTTGTTGATTTGATATCATCACTGCTTGGCCTATTGACATTATTGGCTTAATGTCAAGGTTTCTGTTACCAAGGAGAAAGAAAAGGAGGGGGGGGAGGTAGAGAGAGAGAGAGAGAAAGAGAGTTAGAGAGGGAGAAAGGAAATAGAAAAAGTGAATGAGAATGAGAAATAGAGAGATAAAGACAGACATACAGAGGACAAGAGAAAGACAGATGAGGGAGGACGAGGGGGAGGACAAGAGAGAGAGAGAGAGAGAGAGAGAGAGAGAGAGAGAGAGAGAGAGAGAGAGAGAGATGGAGAGAGGAGGTGGGGAGGGAGAGAGTGGGAGAGACAGAAATGAAATAGAAAAAGTGAAAGAGAGAGAGAATAAGAGATATAAAGAGGGACAGACAGAGGAAAAGAGAACGAGGGAAGAGGGAGGGAGATAGAGAGAGAGGAGAGGTGGGGAAGGAGAGTGCATGGGAGACACTGAAAGGAAAAAAGTGAAAGAGAGGAAATGAGAAAGAGGGAAGAGAGAGAGAGAGAGAGAGAGAGAGAGAGAGGAGAAAAATAGGGAGAGAGAGAGGGAAAGACAGAGAGAACTAGTATAGGGATAGAGAGGGAAAGACAGATAGAAATAGATACAGAAACAGGGAGAGAGATGGACGTGAGAGAGAGAGAGAGAGGTAGAGTGAAGGTGGGAAGAGCCAGCTGGGATCGTGTCAAAGCTTGATGAAGAGCGTCCTTAGCATCGTCACCCTTTGAAAGGCATCCCTGTCGACATCTACTATACCGTGTGTCTCAAAAAAAACGTAACACTTTTGAAATGGTTGCCAAATTGAGCATATATAATTTTATGAAAAAATGTTGATATGTATGGAAAGCTAAAGGACCAACCTTTCATATGATATGAAAAAATTGAAAAAAAAATCATGCTTCGATGAACAGTGTTCACTTAAGTTAGAGGTATGAAAATGGGCCTGCGCAGGATTTTTCCTTCCAATTTTGGACAGGTAAGTTACTTTTAGCATACAAAATAAGTTTGATATGAGATATTCATGATCGATGGATTAAGAGTTAAAAGGATGTTTTGAATACCAGTCCTTTCTCTCTGTCATTTATCAATCCCCAAACACCACCCCTGCCACACACACACACACACACACACACCAACTTCCACTCCCATCTTATTGTATCATTGATCTGGTAGATGTGAACAGGATGAAGGAAGAATGGGAAAATGTTAAATTGAAATACCGTATTCAAAATCATAATTGACATTATGCAACCCACTCTCCTCCCCCCCACAACCTTTTCCCATCCCATCACCTACCCCTTGCCTTTTCTTTATCAGTTTTCTTCCGTAAGTTTGGTGGATCATCAATCACATTTTATTCAGGTTTTATGAATGACCCAAACATGTAATAGCTAAGTACATCATTCATTATGCATTGAAAATACCAGAATTCGAGGTATTCAAAATATCCTTTTGATTCAAAATATCCTTTTGATCCATCGATCATGAATATCTCATATCGACCTTATTTTGTAAGTTACAAGTAATTTACCTGTCCAAAATTGGAAGGAAAAATCCTGCGCAGGCCCATTTTCATACCTCTAACTTAAGTGAACACTGTCCATCGAAGCATGATTTTTTTTTAATTTTTTCATATCATATGAAAGGTTGGTCCTTTAGCTTTCCATACATATAGACATTTTTTCATAAAATTATATATGCTCAATTTGGCAACCATTTCAAAAGTGTTACGTTTTTTTTGAGACACACGGTAGAAGAACATGTGATTACTACTGAGTTTAATGGCAGAGTGTGAAAACATTGCCGTGATTCATCCCAATTTCATCCAGGGTGGTGGTTCGACATTTCCTCTGGTGACATTACCTATATGAGATTAATCTCTTTGAAAATGCAAGGTTAGGGCTGTCAAAGTGGGTATTACAGGCTTACCATAAGGCTTATAGGTATTGTGTTGGGTCAAGGGATGAATTGTTGGGAATTTGGTTAGTATTATGAATTGAAGCTGGAGCAATTAATTGTCACAAAAATAATTGTCACACAATACTATGGGATTCTCTTGGAGCTTCCACATTGGCCAAAATTAGTTTCATCTCCCGGTAATGATGCAGATCCTTTAACAAAAAAAAATGTTCACGATTAATAAAACAATGAAAGAGATCTGTATCATTACTGACAAAAAGAAGTTGCGGCAAAACACTCTTACAATTTGTTGTCCCTATTTACTTGTTGTACCTAAACCACCTACATGTATTCATCTAGTTTTAAGGTAGTACAGTTTCTTGAATGGGGAATAAAGAGTTCAAACCTAATTCTTCAGTCAGGCACAACTTTAGAAAACCAAGTACCGGCAAATACTGGGGAAACAGCCCGTAACGCTCAGGGAATATAACGCCCTAAATCTTCCTAATGCCTTGTCTAAGGAATACTGACTGGCAGACACAGAATCCAGTTCAAGCAGAACTAACTGATAATCAAAACATCCCTCCCTTGAACCTTTCATCCACAACCTCACATTACCTTGGATGAAGCTAACCGACCGTACTTGCTCCAGGAGATTCCATCTGCTTAGCGCCAGAAGGGCGTTAACTCATTATACTTTAACACAGAGTTAATGCCCTTCTGGCTCCCAACGGACCTCAATGGACCACATCGACTTTGAAGGTGTTACAAATGTCCCGACCACTGTTTGTTCCTCTCTCCCCGGATGATTTTCCTTTCATAGGCGAGTGGAGGTCCCATCTGACTGCCCGATCACCCTCCAACCCACCCACACTTATTGCCCAGAGCATATTCATGGGAAAGCTCGAAAGAGATTTAAAGGAATAATCAGTAAGGGTTTTGTGAAAGATTTATTGCCTACAGATTCAGAACTTTACGTGTAAGCTACTAGAAATATTACCTATCTGTGGTATCAATATTGAACAAGGCTGTACCCCGTTTGAATAACAAATAAATGAAATCAAATCAATGTATTTTTCCTTTGGCAGAAATCAGGCAAACGATATGGGAACATACCACCTAGCTAGAATAAGTGCTAGATACATCTGCAATGGCTGCTATGGATTTGTAACATTAAACTAGTATCCTTGGAACAGAGGCTTTCCATGAATCTTGTCTCTTTTTCTTTCTCCTCATTACTAAAAAGAAGGTTAGGAGGTCTTGGGTGATGAGAAGGCTATAATGTTCCTCCAGCGCCAGGAGCATTACGATGTGGCGGACATGGGCGCTATATAAGAAGCCGTTATTACTATTATTATTAATTGTTGAGGTTACATCGTTACCCCTTTGTCAACATCCCTCAGGAAATTTAGACAAATCAGGATATACTTTGTACTTGCACTCCATATATAGATATATATAGAGAAGAGATATAGAAAGAGAGAAAAGGGGAGAGACAGACAGAAAAACAGAGAGCAATGCAGAGACAAAGAGAGACAGTGGGAGATGGACAGAAAGAGAAAGGAAGAGCTGTACACACTCTATATTGTTTCGATTAAATGTACATTCATGTCTTTTTAAATCATACAAGTGCTGTGCCAAGGCTTGAACCAATGATCTTTCCAATCCCATTACAGTTTTCAAATCACTTCACACTGACACCACTAAAAAAAAAAAACACTAAAATGCTATGACGAAAAACAATAAATCTCTGCAAAAAAGTACCGCTGCTGCTACTGCAGGCATATAGAGTAAATGATCAGGGAAGAGCTTGTCTTTCACTGAAAGAAACCAAAAGTTCTTTTCAGAACTCAACAAAGATATAACCAATGATCCTTTTCCAGGACTACCGGTAACTTACATGGTGTATCTGGAAAACTTCAGTGAACTTCTAATTAAGAATGTCTTACTCTACTAATTGAACATTGCATTAAAACACTAATACCACATCATCCAACCTCATTCCGTACAAATCTGCTTCAATCCTTGATATCAATTAACCGATTTCTTTTACTTTCCAGGAACTGTTGATTGAAAGTAAATAAAATTCACCACAGACAAACTAAAAAATGAAATTAAAGTACTGATCGATATCTCTAGCTTGCGCCAATTCAAGTACTTTCAAATGCATAATATAAGACACGATACAAATGGTACACCGGATTATAAACTAGCTATCCAATTCACCTACTTATAAACGAGCCAATCTCCAGTTTAGACTTTATCTCTCTCTATCTCTCTCTCTCTCTCTTTCTCTGGTCTCTCTCTCTTTTTAAAATTTACAAATATGTGCCAAGTAAAATAGGGAACAGGTAGAAAAAAATGAATAAAAGGGAATGCATTCAAGTACAGGATACAAACGGAAATTACATACTCTAAAACCAAGAATTTTTATGATATATGAAAGTGAACTTCCATGATTTATAAACAATAGCAATTTTAAAACTATTGTGCAAATATTCAGTGTTGCGTCAGTTTTTATTCCATTATTTCCCCGGCACGAAACTTTAGGGAATCTGAAACGCTCATGGATGCAAAAGTTTCTGGTCTTGCAGTAAGACGATCTACCAGCTGCAGCAGTATAACACGGAGTTGGGCTACAAAGGTCAAAGTTCACAGGTCGGAGGCATGCACTGCCAAGAAATGAGTGTGGCTCACAGATGATAAAATTACATTATTTGATGGCTCTGTTTGAAAGTCTCTCCTCTTCTTTCATACAAATTTTTCACAAAAGTTTCTGTATCAGAATGTTTGATGAGCATCTTTCAGGTGTTGGGTGTCTGCAACAGTTTTCGCTTTTTCTCTAGAAATTGTTTTTTTGCTTCAAATGTCATTCTCCGATTGGTACATGATATGAATGAACAAACTGAAAGTAACATATTGGGATAAGATTGATGGAAAGTACTTTTTCTGACTAGTTCTTTATACTCGCTTGACAATAACAAGTCTCAAAGCACATTAAGCCATGATAATCAAGTATAAATATTTTTTTTTAAAACCTTCAAAATTATTCACGTTAAAACAAAAAAAACTCAAAGCATGAAATTTCACCTCTTATATAACTTATCAATTACAGCTACAAAAATACACGAATGTAAACACGGTTTTAAATAACTGATGAGGCTCACACCAACTGTTGTAAAAAGAAAGTTTATATGTTCCTCACTTTTCCAATCAAATGCAAGAGCTGTAGAAAGAAAGTTTATATATCCCCCACTTTTCCAATCAAACTTAAGAGAACTGACTGAGATCTCTAACAGTCACCTATGACATTGATTAAAGTATGCACATATCGGGATACAACGCAAACAAGGAATGGCGGAATACCAATACTCGCCCCGGGCGGTTATTCTGCGCCAAGTACGCTTTTTCTCCTGCTTTTGCAGACTCTATGCTCTCTGTTCGTAGATGTCCGTAGGGTTGGCCGACGTGTCTCGGGTCTCTAGATCGGATTTCTCCAGGTTTCCAAGCTGGAGTCATTCAAAGGGAATGAGCGAGGAGGGAAAATGGTCGTGGCAATATGCGATGAAAGCTGATGAGGAGGATTTGGGTGGGCTCGAGCTGTTGGCATAAAACTTTTTCCTAGTTTTGTCAGCATAACTGAATATGGTGTTAGTTATCCAATCCAGGATGCTAGCTGCTTTTCTCTCTGTTTGTATTTGACTGATACAATAACATTGTTGTGTAAGTGTTCCTAATTTCTTCAAGATATTGTTTTTACAATTTGTTGAAAGAACTTTGAAGGCCATTTGTTTCAAATTAAATGTATCATATATAGAGTATACTATAAACCTCTAAAAGGTTTGTCCTTCGATATCCATTAATGTTCCAATGATAACATTTTGCACAAACCATCTACGCCAATCCCATAGAAAAGTTTTTTGGGCTATTTCGGCTGAAGGTACAAGGAAAACCTACAAAAGGGAGATTGACAATGTGTTTCACCATTTGAGGTGGGTTAAAGAAAGCAGCACCAAGCAACCATTAAGAATTTAACAAATAAAGTTATGAAGGATATTGTTTAAAAGCAATTGGGAAAAGTTGATTATGTAACACATAAGAAATTGACTTGGTCTATAATACCGAAAATCACATGCACTGTGCACAGAAATGTGTATATGGGACTACACAGAGATATGGTATGATGGTTGGCCCAAACACTTCAGCCATATCTTTTTTCGTCTCCTTTTGAATATGACAGCATTTTACGAGCCATCCTTTTCGGAGGACATTCTTTTGTCTATGATATTCTTCCTCACCGACATTAAAAGGAATGAAAAGGCCAACGCTATTCATCACCTTTTTCCTTGAACTCCAACTTTTCTTGAAGTCCATCAAAAAAACTTTTCCTTCAAGTAGCTTCTATATTCACTCCTTTATGTTCTTGATGTCAATGTAAATACCATCAAGAATACAACAAACCAATAAGAGAACTTCTCACCAGAGAATTTCCTCTCACTAGCACGTATCATCACCCCAGTAAGATGATAGAAGAATCAATGTGGAACATCTCGTCGCACATTGATTGCCCTCTAAGATATGCAAAGGAAGGCACAAATGTGTGCTTTCTGTTTTTACGCATCGACGTGAAACATCAGCACATGTTCGACAAGCAACCGCCTGAGGGTGTATCGGGAGAGATGAGAGGAATAAACTATTGGACAGAAGCTCTTTGGTAGAAGAGCGTTTCCTTGTTTTTCTCGTTTTTACGATTCTACCACAAAATGAAGGGTTTTTATGATGAGGAATCCAGATGGGAGAGGATATCAAGCCACGAACGGAGAATTAGTTTCGCAGACTACATGGTATTGATTTGTGGTCGCAAGTCTTCTCTCATAGGAAGAGAAGGATTCTAAAGCGGTTTCCGAGCAGCCAGTGTAGTGTGTTCGGTGAAAAGTAAGCTGGATTAAATGAATGTATTTTGGTAAGCCACTGCAGTTCATCGATGCAATCCGGCTTAGATATGAAATCATTAAGTCTAATATTTCTTTAAGAGATAAGCTCCTTGGCAAGATAATCAACAGAAAAGGGGGAGGGGGCTTCAGAGGGAGAGGGGAGAAGAGAGAGGGGCAAAGAGGCAAACCGGAACTGAAAGGGTGAAAGAAATTAGACAATGTGGAAATAGGAAGTGGAGGAAGGGGATTGAGTGGATGGAAAATGGAACGGGAAGGATGGAACTGGGAAATACAAGAGGAACGGGGAGGGGGAAGGGGAAAAAAAAACATTTCTGAAAACTTAATATTTTCATACAGCTATCTTGCTAAGATGTGAAATCATCCTGTGAAAACAGACTGCTTTCTAAACAGCACACATACAGCTAGAAGAAAGAAAATAGGTGAAGGGAAAGGGGGAAGGATGAATTGTGACAGATTTTGCCAAAGAAGATAGGATAATCAAAAAAAATATAAGGATGAAAGAGAACAAGGAAATGGGGTAGGGTAACATGGTATCAGGGATAGAGGAGGGGAGAAAAAGAGACAAGCATAATTGTAAATAGGAAAGGGGGAGTAGGAGGAGATAGGTAAGCATAAAGGGTGAGACAGGAAAAACCATCTAAACCTGGCACTTGGTTAAAGCATGGTGTAATTCTAGTATACTAAAGTAACCATTTAGCCATCCATCTCAGTTGCCTCATCTATCTTAATTATGGCAGAAACTCTCACTCCTTTTCAGCTTAAAACATGCTTTCTCTAAAAACAAATTGAAACCAAAGTCAATTGAAGAAAAAAAACCATTGATTAACCATACAACATTTTTTTTTTCTTCTCATGATAACTGTCTGAAATGAAAGTTTATGAAACTATAATCGCATAAATTTTGCCCAATTACTTGATGTTTTAACAGCTTTGCTAGCCTCCAGCCATAAGAAACTTGTCAAGATTTATCAACACTCCCATCTCTATACCCCCTAAAATACTTCATAATACATCTTCCATATCCATTATAGATGTGCCTACACTTTACAATTATGTTATCAATCTCATGTTTGACAGTACATGAAATGAAACCACCTTCAGCTACATAATTATGGCCAGTTGAGATCCAGAAAGACATTAACTCATTTACTTTAACGAAGGGTTAATGCCCTTCTTCCTCTTAACAGAGGATATTAACTGCACAATCCATCATAGATGACCAACATTTTTTGGTCTCCCTTTCCTCCGGAGAGTATCAAAGTGTTCCTCTTTTCTATTGTTCCTGCAACCAGACCTATCGATTCTCCACACATTAGAAATAACCAACATTACATCATGTTTCCAATGTCTGCTTTATAGTGATTCAGTATTAAACATTGCCTCAGATTCTGAAACAAAATCCTGGATTTAGCTCATGCTGCAATCATAATTATAAACCTTTAGGTTAGTCAGGAATCCCAAGACTTTTACAAGCCGATCGCCTTTCAGGTTATCAAGATATTAATGATTGGAAATCGAAATTTCATTGTTAAACGATGCCTTCAAGCTTGCTTTTTTTTCATTTCGCTACTTGTTTACTCCTTACTTAGGTCACTTGCCTGCATATAGAAGGGGATGCTTTCGAGGGATTAGAATTATGTATGAAATAATTCTCCTCTTTTCACTTTATTAAACATTCAAAAAGCTTAATGATAGTCCTGGGGGCGCTCTCGTCTCTCTGCTCCATGAATAAATGATCTCCAAAGCATAATTTCAATAAATATCCTCCTCGATATCAACACTTCTAGGAAATGTGTGATGGAAAATACTTGAAAATGGAACCAAAGTATGGATATTTTACTAAATTTGTATTGTGTAAGCTGAACTTAGTAACGATTTTTATTTGAAACAAAGAACATGGTGTTTAAAAGCATCTCAATATTTTTTGAAAAAGAACTATAATCATTGATTTTCAAAGAGAACAAATCATTCTAAATTACAGTAATATGAAGAGATACTCGCTGCCACTGAATTCTCATTGCTATTCAATGTTTTTTCTTAAATGAGATGAATTATTGTATTGACTGGAATAACGTTCCCGACTCAATCCAATTTCTCTTCATTAATTCCAATCTTCATTCTCTCAACTTCACTATGGCTTTCAAAATCAATAAAAAAGATACTTTTACTCCTTTTTGGCAGCATTTGTGTGGGAAGCTCTGAAACAAGCACTGACTGGATTTTTTTTTTAAACGCTGAAAGATCCTCCATTTTTGGATGGGTAATGTAACACTCTCTGTGGTGACTTTTCTCTACAGCTTAATACATAGTCAATCAATTGAAAGACGATCTTCAGGTTTATAACTGAAAGGTCTTACATAATTTGGAAACTCTCCATGGACTTCAAGAGTGTTGCCTTGGAAGGTCAGAGAGACGTAGGCGGGCCCAGGGCGTGAGGATGGTAGAGAATCTGACCACAAGCCTCTCATGAAAAGAAAAGATGTGAATCTGCAATGTTTACAACTTTCTTGAAGACTTACACTGTAGCTGTAGCCCATTATTTATTTAAATATGAAGCCACCATTCCTTAATTATCACTAGGTAAAATTATGTGGTACCAATATACCAATACAATTTTTTTCCTGCCAACAATTAGACTTTAAATGGTATTGATAAGACATACATTGCTATAACAGCATTATGACTTCAAGTAGCCAACCAACTACCCCCCCCCCCCCCTCCACCTTGTTACCTCAAGCTAATCATTGTACTCATCATCACTATCATCATTATCATAAACATCATCATCTTCATCATTACTATTGTCATCAACAACATCAATTCATCATCATCACCTTCATCATCACCTTCATCATCACCACCATCACCACCATCATCATCATCCCATGGAATATTTACAAGGATATCTGCTGACACTGGAAGGGTTAATATCAACGTGCCTTGAGAGAGCAGTGTTAAAGCACTGTGACCATCAGGACGCTCATTCATGCCGACCTGTGCCGACCCCCATGTCTTACATGGTGCATTAACGTCACGCTGATTCTTGATTTACAAAACTCCTCTTTCGGGCAGGTGTCCTGTCCCATCACATGACTTGCGGTAAATTGAAATGTTCAGTGAAATGAAGTAATGACACATTAAGTGATAGAGCTGCTTCCTCCGAGACATAACAAGGACATTTCTTTTATGCAGACTATTCTAGGTACATCCTTTTCAGTGACATTATGAAAACAATAGCAGTATTATTTCAATATCAATACATTAAAGCTACTCTTGAAAATTGAATATTGAAAAAACAAGCAGAAAGGAATATAGGAAGCAAGATTTTACGGATAGTGAGAAAGATTCATTTAAAATTTGCACTTTAGTTATGATCATAAATATGATTTTTAAGATATTCACGCCATAGTCTGAATCTGAATATTGAAATTCAATATTTCCATTTTGAATACTACAATTCTTTTTCTTTTTCATTCTTACTATTTTAAGGATGTACTCCCCTAGACTTTAAACGAATCAATAAACAATTCAGCTCACTCTCTCAGTCCCAATCTTGAATATTGACAAGTATAACAAAAAAGAAATCAGATAACAAGTTTTATTTAGAGGAAGAAAAATTGCGTAGTCCATCTTAGTCCATAGGTGTTACAAACTGAAGCATGGATTAAGGTGGGATTCTCTCTATTTCGGAAAGATGCGAGGTGTGTGTGAAATATAGAAGAGAAATAAGAGCTATGGAATGCAACTTCATGAATTGCCAACCACAGAACTGGACAACAACAACATGGTCGCATCACGCCTTCATCCATGATCTTCTGCTGCCCATGCTGTTGAAGGTGGTGGTGAGGTGGTCTGAAACAAGTCTTTGGATACGTAGCACCCGATCCGCTTCATGACCATGTTTTATTCATGACCGGTACCTCCAAAACTGGGAAAAAATAACCGCTTGAAACTCGATCCCACCGCTGCCACCCATAACCTCACTCTTATGCATTCCCTTCTGGTCTGAGTGCAATCTAATGACAATTATCACCAACAAAAATCGATGCCGGTTGTATCATCCCTCCGTCTCTTTGTCAACTTGGCTCCGACCGGATTCCTCGGAAACTCCCCGATTAATATGCATTTCAATCAGGAATTCATGGTCGTACGACGAGCGGGGATGGGCGATGATCTCACCTCAGAGGAAATACTCTGTAATCGAGCTCCAGTCACAGGATGAGATTTACATCCATAACACAAAGTGATGTATGGATGACCATGCATGAGTGACGTTGCTTTGTTATGAATTATTGATGAGTGCATGGAAACGTCTGAAGACAACAGATATTTTTAAGTTGAATGCTTTTAATCAAAAATGCTTTTCAAATGGCACTTCTGTCTGTGGCACAGTATAAAGCATGTACAATCAAAGACGCAGACCACCTGCATACCATTTACAGGTAGAGAGCAGGTTATACAAGAATATATCTTCATAAAATGCCTTACTTCATCAGTTCAACTTCAAAATTCAAGCAAATAGGTAGAACAACTATATACATCATATTATGCATCATGTAATGAAGTTAGATACAGGTCAATTTTAAGTACTGCATTACTTTAAACATGTGCAATATTTTCCAACACATGATAACAAAGCACCAATGTGAACACACCAAGTCTTATGGCTGGATTCCAGTTTGAACTTTCTGACCGAGCACTGGGTAATTAATAAAGATGATCTGCACCCAATCTTATGTGAATGTAAACACACCCATTCTTATGTTCAATCTTCAAGATGAATGCGACCCATATCATGTGAATGTGAACACACATATTCTTATGTTCAATCTTCAAGATGAATGCGACCCATATCATGTGAATGTGAACACACATATTCTTATGTTCAATCTTCAAGATGAATGCGACCCATATCATGTGAATGTGAACACGCCCATTCTTATGTTCAATCTTCAAAGTGAATGCGACCCATCTTATGTAAAAGTGAACACACCCATTCTAATTTCAATCTTCAAGATGAATGCGACCAATATCATGTGAATGTGAACACGCCCGTTCTAATTTCAATCTTCAAGATGAATGCGACCCATCTCATGTGAATGTGAACACGCCCATTCTTATGTTCAATCTTCAAAGTGAATGCGACCCATCTTATGTAAAAGTGAACACACCCGTTCTAATTTCAATCTTCAAGATGAATGCGACCCATATCATGTGAATGTGAACACGCCCATTCTTATGTTCAATCTTCAAGATGAATGCGACCCATATCATGTGAATGTGAACACGCCCATTCTTATGTTCAATCTTCAAGATGAATGCGACCCATATCATGTGAATGTGAACACGCCCATTCTTATGTTCAATCTTCAAGATGAATGCGACCCATATCATGTGAATGTGAACACGCCCATTCTTATGTTCAATCTTCGAGATGAACGCGACCCATATCATGTGAATGTGAACACGCCCATTCTTATGTTCAATCTTCGAGATGAACGCGACCCATATCATGTGAATGTGAGCACACACATTCTTATGTTCAATCTTCAAGGTGAACGCACCCCCATCTCATGGCTGGATCCCAGACTGCCGACAGGAGGAATGCGCTGGGGGATAATTGCCTAATTGTCCCTGGTAATTAGAAAGCACTAGCTTGGTAATTAAGCAATTCTGCCCACTTCAACCTGCACTGGTTAGTTAATTAATTGAATAGCTTGGGGTTAGTGTACACAAGCTAGTATACGATGGTGGTGAAAAAGGGACACTTTCAAAAAGACAAATGCTAATAATTGTGAAGGCATGAATCACACATGTTTACAGATATATTAAAAGGCTTTTTACATTAGCTCCGGACCTAAAAATGGACTTTAACGCTAATTGAATTTTAAAATACATTTGGCTGATCTGTAATGACAAATGAAACTGTAGATAAAAACATTTCTATGATTCACCAAAAGAAGGGAGTCAAACTTCCTGATTTTTTAATTTTTTATTAGCAGAAATGTTTAATAATCATTCTATTCATAAAACAAACTACTTTTAGTGGATAGTTCAGAACTCGTCAAGTTTTAATATGATTTCCATTGATCGATTTGCCATCACCTTTGCAAAACTTGTACAAGAACTATCCTGGCAACTGGCTAGATATTGTGAGAACATCCCAAACAGCCACAGCACATCTCCTGGCATGAAGAGAATGACATACTAAGGACAAACCTTAAAGGAGCATCCAAATATATCCACAACAAACATCTCCAACATACCAACATTTAATTTTCCCACTTCAGCAATGTGGATATAACGAGACATCTAGGTTAAACATGTAAAAGTAGTCACCAAACAATCGCCTCCTGACAAATTTGCAAATATATTTGGACAAATTGGGAGTCCTATCACCATGGTAACTTTGTAATGGTGTTCCAAGATGGATGACCAGTGCTTGAGTTGGCCACGGCGCCAGTCGTCTAGGGAGAAACATGATCAATGGGGACGGAACGGGAGCGGAAAAAGGAGACCAAATTTGTTTGCAAGCTTCCATCAATGAGAAAATAGATCGCTTTTTCAAAGGTCGATGCAAAGGTAATGGCTGTTTTATTTTGGTGTGGCTTTTCACGCAACAGATTGCGTTGGGATTTGAGTGCATCCATAATAATGGCTCTCGACAATCGCTCTCTCGCTGCATGAATTTTCAAGGGGGCAATTCTCGGTAGACACCGAAAATTTACAAGTACCTCTATTTGAAGTACATGTATATCCCCTGTTCAAAAGCGTACCGCAATATTGCCAGTGCATTTCTGTAAATAACTTTCCTTGAAATTGGTTTGCATTGTGAAGCAATTGCAATTTTGTGGTATATCATCCGTTAGACTGAATCGATTCGGCAATATAGTGGTATTGTATTACAACCACCAAACTCAGAGATTTGTCTCCTCTGTATATACTTCTTCTTTTTTAATGTGGAGTTTGTGTTTAGATTGTATGCTGCAAAGGTAGAACTCCTTAAGGCAACTCTTACATTTTTTATTATTTTTATAGCCAAATAGCACAAAGCTTGGAGAAATCAATCTTGTATGTAATTCAATAATCTTGGCCACAAACATTTGAAATGTGTGAATATGACAAGGACATATCACATAACCCAACATGATTTCTATGTGCAGTACAATATGCCTTAGGGTTATGAAATTGCCCCTGTGGTGATTGAATGAAAATATTTGAGCAATTGTGTTTTTGATCAAATTTACATGTTTCAAGTCTTTTTCCTACTGAGTACTTGAAACAGAAAATCACACAAACAAGTCAAAAGAAGTATAAAAAAAATAAAAATAATAATAATCTCTTGTTCCAGTATCTATCATGAAATTTTCATATTCCGGAAAAGAGAATGATCAATCGTAATGAATCGAAGGAAAGACACTGCTCTAAGGCGGTCTTTTTCCCTGCAAATAACACAGTGCCAACAGTTTCAAGAAAAGCTGTGCTAGCTAAACGCGCGGCTTCGACCCCATCGGCAAATGGAACTCATTGATTAATAACATCAGTAGATGGAAAGGAAACCCTTGGTCTTTCTGATAAACTTCCCTGTTGGCCTTTTCAAATGCCACAGGCCATTAGGAGTGAAGTAAAGAGATAGGGGGTAAGAAGAAGGTACAGTTCAACGTCCATCAAATAATCAAGAGCGGTGATTCTTTTCATTTGTCTTGGACAACAAACGAGAAAAGAGTTAAAGAGCTTGAAGAGGGGGAAGACAGGAAACGCATTGATAAATGAGGTGTTGTACGTCTCATTTTCAAAATTGAGGAAGCAAAGAGTTACAAATTTCCAAGAATTGGGGGTAAATCCCGCAGAATTAAACCTCCATCAGGCGGTAATTTGAGAGGCAAGATACCGCTTCCATCTCAGCTTACAAATTAGCAAGCATCTTTTACGAGTCGCATCGTTTATCCAGCAAGATACATCATTCTCACTTTGGCATTTAAATCTTAGATTAGCTGGAACCCTGTTGAACTTTTGTCTTTCAACAACAAAAAGAAAGCTAGCTTGGCACAGACAATCCTTCATTATGACTTCAGCTCAATTTGCTCACTATAGAAAGCAATGATTATCTATACAAATTTGCATTAATAACTTGATACAATTATCCAGGTAATTTGCTCCAAATTTAATCTATAAATCTATAAAAAAAACTTTCGTAAACTATATATATATCCACACAATTTTATAACGGATTGGTACTTCTTCAGAGGTTGATCAGTAATTGAAAAATTGTTTGACTTTATCACCTCATATTCCAGGATTTGCAAACAGCTATGCAGATGTAATGGAACCAATATCTGGTTAAGATCAGAAAATAAAAAATACTTGATCTACATGGTGCAAAAAAGCTTAATGCTATAGTGTACCTCTTCATGATAACAGTGAATAGGTTGAATAACTTTAAGCTATACAAAAAAAATGTATTGTTGTGTCTTTATATTCCTAAAATACACATAATCTTTTTAGAGCCAAAAGGGTGTTAACTAGATGTTTTAAAGTGTATGAATTTGTGCCCTTCTGGCTCCAAACAGATAATAAATATGGCCATTTGACCGTGAAAACGATTGTTTTAAAATTAAAACTGCCTTTTTGAACTTAAACAAGGTAGAGATAATACAATTTCAAGGGCAGGGAATGAATTGAGACTGATAATAAGAAAAATATATATCAAGGTATTCAAAAACAGCTTCTAGACATTAAAAGTTTTCATGGAAAGTTGCAATTACATGTATATGCAAATTTCAAAATAATAACTTAGTGTAAGTGATATTGTCATTGAATATATAGAGACACAATGATACAAGCATATAGTTCCACTTCAGTTGCTGAAGAGGAGGAAGAAGAATATCTTTTTCTACAAAAAAATTCCAAAGGCACTTCAAAATTATGGTTAAAGATAGGGTACCACACTTCTTCAGAATCTACTTGAAAAACTAGGAGACGAAAAGTCTAATAATAGTTTCTTGCATCTCAGAGACTCGGTCATACATGTATATGACAACCGCAGACAGCAGAACAAGCCAGTTCAATGTTTCATAATCTCAGCTTATCACAAAAGAACGGATCCCATGACAAAGCCCTCGTGTGGCCGTAATAAATACTCGCTAAAGATGGCCTGGGGCATTTCCGGCCAGTGATACACGTGGCAGAACAAAACCCTGATATATTGTTCCACTTCTGTCTGTAAAAGCAACTGATCATCTCGATGTGCAGTTCGTTATCTAAGATTATATTCTATGGTGGGGCCATAAAGTATTAACTCTGTAGTTAATGATACTACTACTACTATTTCTACTACATTAAAACCTGTACCGGTATATAAAAACCGGTCAAAGCACACAAGGAAATTGTTCTTTACTGAGGCAAGTGGTCTTTATAGAGGTTGCCTTAGTACAGGTTTCAATAGGAAATTTTTTTCAAGAGAAATAAAATATGTGGTCTGTACAGAACGATTGTCTTTCTATACAGGTGGTTGCGATTTACTGTCATACTTTGTGTCACTCTCACTTAGATGCCGATGTGAGAGCCAAAAAGGCGTTAACTCTGTGTTTGGGATTACAATTTCATATTACTCTCTCTGCATGCATGCAATACTTAATGCACACAGAGGAATGAAACTCCAGTCTTTAGGAGACGTATTATGGATCCCTTTCTTTGAAGTTGAATCCACTTCAAAATATTGCGAAATCCACTCCAAAATTAGTGGTTGATTTACTCTTTAGAGAGCACATGGATTCCACCATTTTGAGCATGATGGATAACAATCCTAAACTTTGTGTGAAATATTGCAGAAAAAGAATACTCTATGACACACATGCATATTCTGTCTTGATCATTATTTATCTTCTTTGTTGTTGTTTGTCAAAGAAATGGCAAAATCAGGACTGTACTTTAATTATACATACAATTGTAACTGCAAGTATAGGCCTGCCATGACTGAACACTTCTATGCAAACAACTTCATCACATTACCGGTAATCATTTATGGCTTCAGCAGAATACTGCTTAAAACGCACCACATAATGACATCCTCCCAATAAAACAGACATGGTCCATTTACACAGATCAGGATAGCTGAATAAGTAAAACGTTTCTAAGAAGAATCCATTACTGCAGCTTCCGGAAGTGATTTTCACGCAGCAATACATGCACTGCCCAAATTGACCTACGTGTAAACCTTGTAAATGAGACATCCAGAGTCCATATGTGGATAAAGATCCTGTGAAGGGATCCTGAAAATATTGTACAAATTAGGAGCATGGGAATGTTTCTATGAAATACCCATTACAGTTTTCCCATGACGTAACAAAGAAAGGTACCAGTATTGCCCAAGATGTGTTACACGCCCAAACAACACATTCAATTTCAATATTTGTGGATCAAGATAATTTTAAAAGACTCTGGACATGCTAAGGTTTTTGAGAAGAACACATTACACTCTCTGCAAACAAGACTTCAATGTGTACCTGAACCCAGGTGCAAAACTAAACGTATGCAGAATAGCCCAATCCCAGATTTGATCCGTTTGTATAACAAAAGTTTGTTATGATTGTATTTAATATACTTTGAAACAAATTGAATTGTCAAATTACAATTTCATATTCCTTAGTATATAATTAATTCATAAATTTGAGGTCTGATTTTTTACCAAGTTTGTCAATGTATTTGTTATGACATGAAGAATGTGTTGCATATCTATATCTATATTTTAATATCTCTAATGTTCACCTTATAATATTCATATTTGTCTTGCAATGTATCTTTGTATTTTAGCAGCATGTACATAATTGTTTTCCCTCTCTGTCCATCTGTCCCCTTTCTCCCCTCTCTCCCTCTCTCTCTCTCTCTTTCTTTCTCTCTCTCCTGCTTTCCCATCTCTCTTTCTTTTTTAACTCAAATTTTTAAATTGAAATATTGTATAAGATTAATGGTTTTTAGTATATACACGCTCTTCATAATTATGTAGATTGCAGTGTGACATCTTGAAATGTATAATTGTCTTCACCATCAATGTTTTATTCATGCACAATTCAGTTACTTGCAACTGCGATACATGGAAATGAACCAATAAATACCATTTATCTATCTATCTATCTATCTAAAAATAACACATTACATCTACTGCACTTGTACAATCAAGATACTTTACAGAGATTATGCACACAAACCATGAAAATCAGTATTGATTTTATTATTTACGATATAAATCTACGTATCTACCTATTCTACTTTGCTATTGTTGCACCTCAACATTGCATCACCGAAACTTAAAACACATCGCCAAATTGCTCATACCCCCCGCCCAATAGCGCCCTCCGTGACCCTTGCGTCCGAGCGCTGCCAACGTAACCTCTTCCTCTTATCACGAGTCCCCTAAAACACCCCTTGGTAACGGCGCTGGGGATGGAGGGAGGGAAAATAGGTAGATACGTAGATTTATATCGTAAATAATAAAATCAATACTGATTTTCATGATTTACATCAATAAATCAACGTATCTACCTATTCTACTTTGCTAAAGACCAGCACAGATTAATGCCGGGTGGTAAAAACCAAGCAAACACATCAAGTTAATGAGAAATAGACGACGAAGCCGCCTTCAGAGAAGCGACCGCAAAGGCTTGTTCGCCCGCGGGCACATCTTTGAGGTAAAAAGCAGTAAAAGAACTTGGAGACTTCCAAAAAGCTGCTCTACAGATATCCCGAACTGAAACTCCGTTGAAAAGAGCCCAAGACGTACTGACACTGCGAGTATCATGAGCACGAGGAGTCCTGCCAGGCGTCAAAGCCTCAGGACCCGCAGCCTTGATAGCCAAGACTAACCACCTGGAGATCGTATCCCGAGATGCCGCCGAATGTGGCTCCCGAGAAACCAGAAAGAGCTGATCCGATTTGCGAAAAGGCTTCGTCTTGTGAAGATACCATTTGAGGGCGCGAACGGGACACCACAGCTTGTCCCCAGAGACCGAAGAAAAATCCGACAAGGGATGGAGCACCACTTCCACCGAATCTGACGTGTCAGACTGATTCTTAGCAATAAACGAAGCCTTGGGGATCAAACGAACCCCACGTCCTTCCCAGCGGATATGCCCAGGAGCAACCGAAAGGGCATGAAGTGAGCTCCTACGCTGACCAGAAGCGATTGCCATGAGAAAAACCGTCTTGATCGTAGTATGTAGAAGCGTCGCAGAACACAGCGGTTCGAAGGGAGGGCGTACTAAAGCCTCCAAAACCTTGGGTAAACTCCACGCTGGCGTCAGAGGTCTGAAGGAGGGTCTCTTAAGGTAGAAAGACTTCAAAAGAGCCGCTAGCTGAGGAGCAGAAGAAACCGAAGTACCATCGGCAAACCCCGAATGAACAGCAGCTATAGCCGACCGATAACCACGAATCGTCGACAGAGCTCTCCCCTTGTCATACAAAGAGATCAGAAAGTCAGCAATAGAAGGTAAAGACGCCTCTCTAGGGGCGACGCCCACCTCCTCACACCAAGTGTGAAACGCATCTAACCTGGAGTTGTAAACCGTCCTGGTAGACTCTCGTCTACTCTGGACTAGAAATTCTGCAGCACGTTCGGAGAAACCTGACGAACGAGCCCTCTCCCCGATAACCGCCAAGCGGTCAGATGGAGGATTTCCGGACGCTGGTGTAGAATACCGGACAGAGGTTGCGACACCAGATCCGGATGACACGGCAACAACCAGGGAGTCCCCACCAGGAGAGTCAGAAGGTCCTGAAACCACGACCTCGCCGGCCACCAAGGAGCTATGAGAATCACCATCGCTTGATCTTCCCTGATCTTCCTGAGCACACGGGGAATCAATGCGAACGGGGGAAAGGCATAAGCCCTCCACCCCCCCCACGGGATCGCGAAAGCGTCCAGAGCAAAAGCTCCCGGCTCCCGGACTCTCGAGCAAAACCGAGGAAGACGATGGTTGAGCGAAGTTGCGAACAGATCGATGTCGAGAACACCGAACACTTTCACCAGTTGTCTGAAGACAGTCGGAGACAGAGTCCACTCCGAAGGAAGGCACTTGCCTCTGGAGAGAAAGTCCGCTATGATATTCTCCTCGCCTGGGATATGTGATGCAACCGGGAACACCCTCGCCCCCTTGCACCATGCCCAGAGTTGAGAAGCCAACTCGTTCAGAGCCACAGAATGAGTGCCTCCCTGTCTGTTGATGTACGCCATCACCGACACGTTGTCCGTAAGAATCAGAACCGAGCGACCCACCAGACGAGCACGGAAGTGACGAAGCGAAGCAAACACACCCATAAGTTCTAACACATTGATGTGGGGTTGAAAGTCCAGATGACTCCAGTCTCCTGAAATCATCGACCCCTGGCAATGACCCCCCCAACCCACCAGCGACGCGTCCGTGGTGACGGTCACGGAAGGGAGAGGAACTCGGAAAGGTTTTCCCTGAAGAAGGAAGGAACGACGAAGCCAAGGACCTAGAAGACCCTTGATTCTGGACGACAGGGGGATCCACGTCAAAAGAGAACTCACGCTCGGCTGATAAAACTCCAACAGAAGAAGTTGGAAGGGTCTCATCAATAGTCGACAATCTGGAAGAACGTCGACTAGACTGGAGAGATACCCTAGCCACTGCAGCCAACGCTCGGCTTTCACCCGACGCGCACATCTCAGAGACCGAGCAGTCCTGACTATCGTCTCGACCCTGTCGAGACTGGGACGAGCCAGCTGATGACGAATGTCCAGTTGAGCACCTAGGTAAGACGGCGTGCGAGTCGGAACAAACTCTGACTTCTCCCAATTTATGAGAAACCCGAGATCTTGAGTCGTGCTGATCAGAATCTGCATATGATCCAACAGCAGAGTCTCCGACTTTGCGACCAACAGCCAGTCGTCTAAATAAGCGAAAAGACGAAGGCCCCGACTTCTCAGAAACGCCATGACCGACGCCACGACTCTCGTGAAAATCCGAGGAGCAGGGCGCAAACCGAACGGGAGCGCTCTGTAACGGTAGAATTTGCCCAGGAAGGCAAACCCCAAAAGATCCCGCGACCGCGGATGTATCGGCACATGAAAATAAGCGTCGCGAAGATCCAACGAAACCGCGACGTCTGCGGGATTCAATGAAGGAAGGATGGTTGCCAGATGCTCCATCCGGAAATGAACCTTCCCAAATGAAGGTTGATCCGCTTCATGTTGAGAATCATTCTCAAAGAACCCGAGCGCTTGGGAATTACGAACACCGGTGACAAACAAAGAAACGGGTGATCGTCTACTTCTTCTATTGCCCCTTTCTCTAACAGAGACACGATTTCGGAGGAAATGTGACTCTGAAAAAGAGGGGACATGATCGGAGAGCGGCTCCGGAGGACGCCATTCGGAAGAGGTTCCACAATATCGATGAAGAACCCTTCTCGCACCACCGACAGAACAAATGCGTCGCTGGTGATCTTCTCCCACGCCGGGAGAAATCCCCGGAGCCGCCCGCCTACCTGAGACCCAAGCACTCGGGGGAAGCCATCATCTGGAGAATGACTTCCCACCTCCACGAAAGGGAGCCCGGGAAGATGAATATCCCCCGCGACTACCCCTGGACGACCTGCCCCTAGAGGTCGAACCACGAGATGACGCCCCACGGTAAGAAGAATCACGGTAAGACGAATCTCGAGACGAAGGACGACCACGATCCCGGTATTCCTCCTCGACCGGGTACCAGTCCTGAGGGCGGCCCTTAGACTGGCCGACGTTCTTACGAAAAGAACCCGAACTCTTTGAACTCGTCCTACGAGGTCCGGAGGAAGGAACCGGCCTTTGGACATCGCGAAAAGCAACGGACAGGTCTCGAGCCTGCTTCTCACCATCAATCTCCACAAAGGTGGGGACTATCCACCGGGATCTGCGGAAGCAGTCCTGGAATTTGACGCGGTCGAATGCCCAAACTAGTGAGCACAGCTTCCCGACGATGCTTCTCGATGGAATGCGAAGTCACCGCAAGCTGCGAGAAAAGAGTACCCGAAACCTCTCTCATGACCTGCACCAAGATCGAACGATCCTCAACAGTGATATGGAGATCGTCCGCACTAGCCAAAAGCTCCACCAGCATGTCCATCACAACGGACATCCGGAGACCAGAAGCAGTCAAAGAAGAAAGATCAAACAGCAAGTTGTCACTCTTATCAAAAGAACCCTGAGTCCCAAACTTTTTCCCCAAACGACTGGCCACCGCCACCAGTTTGGGGGAAACCCGTTTAGGGTACAAATACGGCTCAGCATCCCGAGGAACGAAGGCGTATTTGTTCACCTGCCGCTTAAGATATGACTTCGAAGACGACAAGTCTTTCGCGGCGTTAACCAATTCCTCTTTATGCAGATCAGGAAGAAACAGTCCCTGATCTGCTGAAGAGTCCGATCTAGAAGATAGGACGCCCCGCCGCCCCGCCGATAACTCCGGGACGACACAAGAATCGGGCACATACTTGTGAAACAAGGCTAACGATTCCGCCGCCAGAGACACTAACGGAGTAGAAATATCATCCCTCGCAGCTGAACCAGACGACTGAGCGATGGAACCAGAGTCCCAACGATCAACCGAGCCCCCCCTATCTTGACCAGATAAAAAGGAACGATCCCCGCCTAACGGAGCACCCAACGATGCGCGAGGCGGAGAAACAAAAAGAGAGGACCCCGGCGGAATACGACAACTCGAAAACCGCACCGGTGACTGCACAGGAGAAAACGATGCATCCTCGGAAAACTCCGAAAAACGACAAATCCGGCGGAGGAGGAGCCACCGACGGAGGGAGAGAAGCCCCCAAAGACGGACCCCGAGGAATCGCAAACGGTTCCGTAGCAACAGAGCGCGGTCTCTTCGACGGAATAACAAAATCCGAGGAAGAACCGGCCACCGCGTCCCGGATACCCCGCCTCTTACGAGAAGAAGCGGTAACAGAAACGGCCGACGAAGAAACGGGACGGATATCCGATAAAAGCCCGACGGAAGGAGCTCCACGCAAACCGAATCGGGAAACCGGAGAGGCGCGATAAGACGAAACCCCAGGATCCGACTCTGCCGCACGGGTATCCGAACCGAAGTCCGGACCCGGCAAAGCCAAAACCGAAGAACCAGCCGGAGACCGGGTCAAGTCCGGGTCCAAGGTCGTTGATGGATTTTCGCACCGTCCAAACAAAAGCCCCGACGGGACAATTGATGGCGGCACAGAACTAAGGTCCGTTCCACCCAGGGTAAGGACCTCTGGGTTTCCGGGCACCGTATTGAGGGGCGACGTATCGCCTTGCTCAACCATTCTCCTGGGCTTCCCTTGCCCGCATAAACGTCCACTGACGTTCGCATCCTTGGGATTTGCGGTGTCACCACCGCGCCCAAGGGGCGTAACTAACGAAGAACCAGAATCCTTTGTCTTCTTTCTCGCAACAGAATTCGACTTCTTCTTAGAGAAACCTGCTAAAAGAAAATTAGAACTGCGAGACATAATTAAACCTGCGGGAAAGAAAGATTAAACAAAGGGTACGAGCAATTATCAAAAAGAATTAAATAAACTACCAGTGACCAAAACACCCCCACCGACTACCCCCGCACGCACCCGAGGCCTCGGAGGAGTGAGGACGGGAAAACGCGAAAGAGGAAACGTGACAATAGTCGGCAAGAAAACGTTCTAGAATACTGATAAATAAATAGAATCACGAAGTGAAAATACTCTCTAACGAAAAGGAAATCGTAGAGAATAAATATAAAAGGCGAAAATGCGAACCAAAAAGCGACTAAAGAGTGAAAAACCCTTCAACTTTTGGGAGCGATTTATAGTGTGACTTATCGTTCGGATGCGAAGAGATAAGAGGAAGAGGTTACGTTGGCAGCGCTCGGACGCAAGGGTCACGGAGGGCGCTATTGGGCGGGGGGTATGAGCAATTTGGCGATGTGTTTTAAGTTTCGGTGATGCAATGTTGAGGTGCAACAATAGCAAAGTAGAATAGGTAGATACGTTGATTTATTGATGTAAATATGTATATTTGGATGTTTCTATGAAGAAACAATTACAGTTTCCAGTTCCTCTACCATATGACTTAACACAGAATTACACTGCTCAGGACAAGTTACATCAACCAAATTAAATTGAATTTATTGTCAAGTAATGTTTCACAATCTTTCTTCACTTGCATGCTGAGTGCTTTTTTTAAATAAATAATTTTTCATGAAAAGACAAAAATTTCACACAAAAATTGTTCCCTAGTGTCTGTTGAATATTACAAAATTAGTCAAGATGTAAGATTGATGGCCACTTTATACTTGTGTGTTTAAAGTAGACCTCATCCAGGCCTCTCCAGGAGTCCAGCTGCAAGCACTCATCCTTTACAAGGCAAGGATACGACCATCTACCATTCTATCTATAGGCCTGTCGTCATCAGCTCGAGTTTGCCATATAACCCGCTATTTTAACTATCCCGTTCGCAAATTAGCCAGTTAATTTGCGACCTCATCAGCCCGCAGTTGAAATTAGCGGGATATTTGGTCAAGAAAATATCCTGAGAAATCTTGGTCTTGTTTCCGAAACATCCTGCTATTTATTTGGGAAAAAGCAGGCTAATTTTCGCTTGTCCGAGCTAGTTTGTGATGAGCGTATTGGTCTGGTGCAGACGCCATTTCAAGCGTTGGGATAATATCCCGAGTCTGAAAATAGCGAGTTATTTGGCAAACGCGAGCTGATGAAGACAGGCCTAATGAGAGAGAATGTAGATCTTTGTTTGCCCGAAGCTATACAGAACAATTCGTCCTTGTTTTCACGAAGTGACGGTAGTGAGGAAAATCGTAACGCAAAGTGAATGCAATTTTTTTTCACTACCGTCACTTCGTGAAAACAGCGACGAATTCAAGTAAAAACTAAAGCAGGCCTAGCTGACCCTTGGAAAACCCAAAAGAGTGTTGAGGACACATTCTTCATTAGAATGTAGAGATTATATCATTATGCTACTGCCATAAATCATTCTCTACATTAATATACAAGAATAACCCTTCCAAGAGGTGACAAGGAAAATTTAAAGCAAAAACTAAAGCAGACGATACATACTTGCAAAAGCCACGTGAGTTAAGAGAGCTCTATTTGCCTGAAGCAATAAGGTACATTTTGAGTAAAAATTAATTATTAAAGCCAGCTAAGCTCTTTCCTTGCTTGCAGTAATGGGAAGCTAATCTTAAATAAGTGCATGAGCATGTTATGCTTTAGCTACAGCTAAAAATAAAGTTTTAGTAGAATTCTTTATCGACATACAGAGATGAATTCTTATGTTTAATACAGCCGTTTAAAATTGTATAAATTAATGAGAAAGAATGTCACCTCTAGCCTACAGCCATGTGTGACATTTTATTTTATTATATAAGCAGGATAGGCTTTTATAAAAGCTGAATCTGGAATTTGGAAGAAGGCCTTATCAAAATATATGGAGATTAAAGCTTTTAATCCTCAAAATCACTTTACCTTAAATGTCAATCAGTCTGTGCAATATAAACTGTCAAATAAAATACAGCATAGTAAATACACTGCATAACACAGTGGAATAACTTATCACTGAGGATTTCAAACTACTCAGATTACTTTTCTTATATTTTTAAAGCTCCACGCAACAAAATCCAATTATCTGGACAAATACACGATAGTAACCTTTAAACAAAAAAAAAATCTTTAATTTATTTCCTTTCTGGTGTGTAACAAAGAACCAAAGCCAGATATTTTAAAAGTAATTCTCAAAGAAGTCTGTCAATGTAGGTCAATATATCTTCTGTTTGGAGCCAGAAGGGTTTTAACTCATATATTTTAACACAGAGTTAATGCCCCTCTTGCTTTGGACAAAGAATATGATTAGTGAACCTCATCAGAAATGGATACAAAATAAAAACCAGATAAATAAATCAATTAAATATGAACTCTGTGAACTCCTAAGTAAAAAAAAAAGGATAATACCGGTAAATAAGAATGAAAAAGAATAAATACATGTAAATCAATTCCACAGACATACTTTGAATTATTAGTGCCGTTTGGAGGGATCAACGGTGATAGATTTCAGAGAGTTTTCTTCAGGGCATAAGCAATGCTATGCATTTTAAATGATGTCGCCAATCCTTCTCATCAAATAACTATGGTACTTTGAGCAAAAATACAATTAATTATTCTTTTCTATTTCTGTGTCAGTAATCCCCACATCTGTGAACCGTAATTGAGGTAGAGAAAAATATGAGAAAGAATATTATCAAGGTATGGGTAAAGGATGATAAAGTGGAACAAAATTAGAAACTAAACTGGATGCAAAATGGTCTAAGTGCAGAGAGACATTTGTAGCAAATAATACAAATCCTGATATCACCATCAACATTGCCAACATTGTTATCATCTTTGTCATCATCATCATCGTCGCCATCATTTTTATTGTGGTAGTTGTTGATGATGATGATCTAAATTCTGGAAAGTCATTTTTATACGTTTTAGAAAATATATAGGAAGTAGATGAAAGATAAAGAAGAAATAAAGACAAATAGAAAAAAGATTTGGAAAATGCAAAGAAAAGTTGACAAAAAGCATAGAGGTATTTCATTTCATCTCATCATCAAAATGCAATATTCCCACTACCAGGACTATCATAATTTACCAAGGTGAGCCTCTATGGCACTTTTGGATGAAAGATGAAAAAGAAGTACGAGCTTCATATTGATTTTAGCACAACAAATTCCATCGCACATGCAATGCCATGTGATTAATTCCAGGACGAGTGGTTCAGATTTTGTGCAATGTCATTTGATTGGGATAGCCTGCGGTATTTTACAATCATACATAATCATCGTAACAATGGGGCAATGATGGGCATCGAATAGACCAGGGGCTCTCAAACTTTTTCCTTGACAGTCCAGATGAGATTTCCATGAAAGCTTTAAGGTCAGAAGCATGGTATGCCATTTGTGCCGTGAAATTCTTACGGTCATTCTCGTATACATCAGATGAAGTATAACAATGTACTATCAACTACTGGAAACCGTAGGCAGCTCAAAGTCTCAAACATTATTCAATTTTGTTTCAGACTCAGACAACTAAATCTACTCCTAAGATTTACAGTAACGACACTTGTAATACTGAAGGAAATTAGGTTTGTTTTTCGATCTACATCTGATCTAAGGGGAATTGTGACATTTAAAAAAAAAAAGAAACAGAGCGGTCCGGATTGATATGCCCTTCTATCCAGTGACAAAAGGGATAACAGAATTTACATATTTTTTATCCGCTAATATCTAAATGGTTTGTGCCCACTATTGAAGTGATACACAAATGTATCTTCATTGGCAAATTTTGGATGACAGAGCAAAATGGGTAATGAGTAATGAGGAAGGGATAATGAGAAAGGAGTAATGAAAAACAATGACTAAACTATAACTTACCACCACAAATATTAGATATTTTGACAAATTTGAAGAAAAAAAAACGTTGAAAAAAACGAAATAACGCCTTTTACGCCGTATTTCAGCCAATGCCGATGTTGGCTTTTCTGTTGGCATTTTCGTGTTGCTTATATTACGCACAACCAGCCAGCCCATGTATTGTTATTTTTAATTAAATAATTAATTAACGGTCACCATGTGTTTTTTTAAAGTAGAGCTGAATTGGTATGATCGTATTGGCTAAATTTCACACATTTTGTGGTCCAAAATTACCTTCATAGCAATTTTAGGTTCTAAAAGGGCACTAGAAATGTCATAGATAAGAGTAAGGGCAATAACCATGCACTTTGAAGGCATTTGCGGTCTGAAAACAGAACTCCACTATCCCTTTAACAGGAGTCAAATGTTTATGCATTACAATGAATGTTCTTACAATTTCATGACAAAGAGACCAATTTTCTAGTCTTCAGATGTGAAATAGGTAAAAACAAAACAAAATGTTCATCTGGATATGGCCACTGGATGCATTTGATAAGCCTGCCTCCAGGAATTCATTTCCCTAAAGCTACTCAATTAGCCCCTTATAAGAACATAGATGTAAACACACCCCATGTTCTTAATGGGGAAGACATCTTCAAAATATGAAATCTAATTTGAAGAAAAAAAAACATCATAATGCAGGCCTAAATGTCTCACAAGTCCACAAAATTAAGCCGATATTCCATGTCGTGTCTGGCTGCGGTTTATCATTGATTGCGAGGCACGATATCATTTTTTTACCAATTCATACCTACTTCTTAAATTCTTTACATTCATGATTGAAATTTAATCTATAAGTGGTCTACCACGCATCATTCGCTCTGGACATTCTCTGGAGAGCTGCATTCTTCAGCATGGTGGTGAATATTCAAAGCAAAACCGCTAACTGTGAGAATCCCTTCTCCATCTCTCCAAGATGTGAGCCTATTTTTGAGGTATATTCCACTATTATTTAGCTGTTCTTAATTATTAAGAACATCCCACACAAAAAAGTTCTTAGGAAAAGCAAATTATCAGATAAACATGTTCAAGGTTCCCCTTTTCTGCCCCCCCCCCCCCGCTCTCTCTAACTCTCTCTCTCTCTCTCTCTTTCTCTCCCCCTTACCAAGAGTTGATATTAATCCGAATCAATATCAAGTCCCTAAATCAATCACAAGTTTGCAGTTTCCCATCTCTTTTGTACATAGTTGTAAGTTGCGATTGATATCAACTCTCTGTAATACAGGCCCAGAAAAAGATATGATAAAATCACTTTCTTGGAAGAGTGAGACCCCAAAACGATTCTGCAAAACAGCCATAGGATCAATTTTTGGTGAATTACATGTAAGACTGAAACAGTACGCCAAGTTTTGTACGAATGTGGAAGATGATATCCTCCGTTGAGAGCCAGAAGGCATTAACTCATGTACGTTAACGCAGAATTAATGCCCTTTTGGCTCTCAGTAGACAATATGGAAGTCATTACAGAGACATTTGGTGATGCAAAGAATTTAGTCTAATATGATACCAATAGCTCAGATCTAGAGTAGATGTTAAAACATTGTTACATGGAGGACAATGGTGTCAATTTTACCCCCAATGCTCATTTCCATTTAAATTGATAATTTAAATCAGGATTTTCTTTCTTAAATGAGTGAACTTAATCCATGTCAGGTCTTTTCACCTATTAATGCAAGGGTCACTCTGTGGCCTGGACCCACCCTCCTCAGGTCATCACCTTTCTTCACCTGAGCCAATTATTTGTAACCTCAGGGTTTCACCATCACTTCATGTGCTTTACAAAAAACAAAGGCAAAGCATCACTCTTATCAGCAAATGTGTTAGTGCAGGCTTCACCCTTTGAATTATTTGCATAGGTGATGCTTCACTTTTGTCAGTTTTACATAGGTGAGGCTTCACTTGTGTCAGTTTTCCATAGGTGAGGCTTCACGTTTGTAAGTTTTCGGCCGGTCTGAAGCTTCACCACTGTTTCACCATACTGGCCATTTGCATAGTTCAAGCTTCACCACTGTTTCATTTTAGTATACAGTGCATATCCGCAGAATTCGTAAGGCTTCGACTCGAGCGCACGGCACTGCTGTGGCGTAATACCTTTGTGGAATACGTCAACATTGAAATCTCGGGAAAATATAGGCTGAGTTTTATGCACAGATTTCGTTAATAATCAATCGTAAAACAGGGTCGGAGTAGTACCGTCTCAAAATGATCGGAAAACTCTGAACTATCTATTTTTTTTCAATCACCTCGCAAAAACTTGGGGCCAAAACTTGGCACGATCTGCGCTGCGCATGCTGGGTACAATACCGACAGCTCGTAGGCTACTAGTCTCGTTTCCAGACTTGAGGCTGGCCTTTCAGGCACGTATACTGCGAATACTCACGCAACTAGTTATGTGTAGGAGACTAGTAGACTACTCGAAAACGATCTCGTGAAATCTCGAAATCAGTTTCGGTGACCTCAGGACGATCACTCTGCGAGTGCATGAGTGACCGGAATAAAAATTAAATAGTTGTTTTGAAACGCACGATTTCGACATGATTTCGACATATTTTCGACGCGACCGATAGTGGCTTCGATGTCACATCACCTGAACAAACAAGGCGACCGATTGGATTCGATGTCACATCACCAGAAAAAACAAATTACTCGTCAAAGCTTCACACATTTCATCAATTTGTATAGTAAAGCTTCACCCAATGAAGAAAAACGAACGTTAGGACTTCACTACAACAACAAATAGGTCAGGGTCAGGCTTAGGCGTCGAGTCGACGTCGATATTTGGCGACCTCTGAGGAGGGTGGGTCCAGGCCACAGAGTGACCCTTGCATAAAAGGAGAGAATGATTACTATGCATTTGCAGACTTCACTTCTGAACACAACATCCAATTCAAGTCCAAAGACAGAACAGCGCAGAATAAAACATTTACAAGAGTCAGGTCAGGTCTTCTCATATAAAGGAAAGAATGATTACTATGTATTTGTCGACTTCAATAAAACATTTAAAGAATCCTAATTATACACGACTTAGTGGCTAGTGGATAGAATACCTTTACTACAATTTGTTTTTCATGAAGAATGCTCAACATTTTGCAAGTAGCTGAAGCATGCAAAGCAAGAGGCAGCCATCTCTCTAATAAAAGTAGAGCACTCAACAGAGGAGAAATTGTGTGGTTGATAAATGGAATATAAAAGAGAAACAAGCTAATCTTATTGGTGGACGAAGGTCCTTTTTGACCTCATCAACTATTTTCTGGCATCCAATTCAGGTTTTTTTGGGGGGAATGATATTCTATATCAAAGATGTCATCCTTCTTGGGTGACCCATTGAGAGTCACTCCCTGGACCACCTCTGGGCGAATCCAATGCAAGCACGATTACCAATAAGTAGATGACATCATAGACCCGACATAAGAGAACGTCAATCAATCCAATCGCCATGTCAAAACGGTAAACCATCCTATTCATTATGTCTGCAAGCACTACGCTACATCCAATTTCCTGTTCTCAAAATCCACTGTAATTTCATCAGATTTGAATGTGAACCCTAATGAAGCCACGATGCAGAGTGCTAGACGAGAGTCCCCCTCTCTCTCTTACTCTCCCTCTCTCTCTCTCTCTCTTTTTCTATCAATTTATCTATCTCTATCTCTCTCTCTATCTCTCTCTCTCTCTCTATATATATACTCTATCCATAGATATCTTTATCTATCTCTATCTATAGATATCTTTATCTATCTCTATCTATAGATATCTTTATCTACAGGTGTGTATCTCTATCTATAGATATCTTTATCTATCTCTATCTCTTTCAATCTCTCTCGCTATCTCTATCTCTCTCTCTCTCTATATATATATATATATATATATCTCTCTTTTCCTCCTCTCCCTCTCTTCCGCTCTGATTCTCTCAATCTCTGTGTATGTACCAATGTATGGTTCTCCTTTTACTTCTTGTTTTGCTTTGTATTGTTTAGTTTGTTATGGTGTGGTTTTTGTTTGTTGTTGCTATTATTTATATAGGATGTACTCTTTTAATAATCAACATTAAAAAAAAGTTACTGAGTACATGAAATTATGTTATGTTAAAGGTAAAGACCAGTAATGGTCATGCGATTGCATTGTGAAAGAAACGTTGTGGAATCGATCAGAAAAGGTTGATCATCTAGCATCTAGCATCTGCAAGGTTCTGGAATCATCAAAATGATAAGAAATTTGGCCCATTCTTCGTAAAGTTACAAGCACTATACACAGAAAGATGTATATGGGACTACCCTATCTCTCTCACACGACCATGAGAGAAATAAATTTACCAAATATATGAATTAGTAGGCGGTTTCCCGGCAAAGTTTTTATCATGTATTAGTCAAAACATATTCTTTCACATGATTGGTAATGAGAGCTTCCATTTCATGAAATTGGGGCGTTACCAATACTGGTCTTTACCTTTAAGTGTGAATTGTTTTTTAAAACACTGATTGAAAATGTTTTGGCTTTGGCTTTACTCTGATCCATACAGGGGGAAAAGTCCATTCTCTTATATATTTTCTTCACGACTTGGTTCATTTCTACATGTAGTTTCATAAATGTAAAGTGTAAGCGCATAAACATCTTTTAAATCAAAAATATTTTTGATTTTAATATATTCCATTAACTCCTCCTTGCAAATCTGCCATACTAATCTGGCATTGAAAGAAAACAAAAACACAACTGACAAACTCTTTTCAGTCCACCTACACATCTTAACTCTAGCATCTTAGGATTAAAATTAACATACTGGTAAATCTGAACTGCATTTGTAAATAGGCATTAATAAGTGAAGAACTCAATGACTTACATTTCTTCTCATGAATACAAATTAGAAATCAATGTTTAAATACATATCCAGATATACAAGGAATGATACTTTCAAAGAAGATGATGTTTTGTCGAGAGATAAACTTACATGATTATCATAAACTACATTCATACTGTATTAAAAAAGCTTCAATTTCTACTGTCAGGAATCTTATTTTGTCTTGAATTATCAAAAATTATATAGTACTTCATGATGAAGGTAAACATGACTCTCTGTTAAAAATAGATGAATAGGCTAGCAACTATTTACTAATTTTCTCTCTCTCTCACTCCACTTTCCTTTTCTATCTTTCTCTCCCTCCCCTCCTCTTTTCATTTCCTCTCTTTCTTCTTTATTTCTATCTTCTACATGTACATGAAGCTCTCTCTCTCTCTCTATCTATTTTTCTCTCTCTCTCCCCCTCTCTCTTTCTTTCTTTCTCTCTCTCCCCCTCTCTCTTTCTTTCTCTCTCTCTCTCATTCTCTGTCCCCTTCACTAGCTCCTTCTCTCTCTACCCTCACCCCCTCTCTCTCTCTCTCTCTATTCCTCGGAAATTGCCAATTTGGGTGCATTTGACAATACAGCACTTTCTACTGGTATACAGGTTAACGGTGAGTCCATCTCCTTATTGGTCTTTTGCTCTTTCCCGTAATCTTGTTATATGTCTCTAAGGCCAGGAGTTACCGGTATTCAAAAACGAATCCATTCCATTTATAGCATGACTCAGCCCAAATGGGAACCATTAGATTAAGCTAAAAGTGAGCTCCATTCAGTATTTCCTTATCCAAATGTATCTTAATCATATAGTTGATGTTAAATTGCAATTTGGCAATAAATCCAATTATTTTGTCAGGATCTTAATATTAATAAAAGCCATTTACATTTAGAACAAGGCAAATGACTCGATTTATTGCATACATTTTTCCAGCAAGATGCGGCAAAAACAAAGGTACTGGACATGGTTCTCTACAAAATATGGACAGTAATTTTTTTTTAGAGCACAATCCATTCAAATCGAAGAAAATTATATGTATATAACTTTTCATCTAATAACCCAAACTTATTCATTCTTTTTTTGCTTATCTGATTTGTCAGGCTCTTTTGGGGCAGCATTACAAAAAATGTCACATAATGTTTGTGAAAGATGTTGAATCGTTCCACAATTTGGCTTAGATTTTCTGCAAATATCCTTGAAAAAAATTTAAGAGAAATTATTAAAATTTGTTATCATGAATATCAATCCTTATTGATAAGAATTAAAAGTTTTCTTTGGAACAAGGTATATGTATACCTAACTAATTAATCACCTTTTGGATAGATGTGTTTTCAAAAGTTAAACAAACACAATTGCATCTATTTTCGAAAAAAACGAACCTAAAGTCAATTTGAATAGGTATCCTATAGTACGTCCCATGGAAATCATGCTAGGATTTTGTAAAACGTCAATGTCACATTCGCATAAAGTGACGTACATGACTATTGAACTTGGCTTAGGTTTATTTTTCAAAAGTAGCTGTGATTGTGTTAAAAATAGAATTGATTACCTTTTCCCAAACAGCAGAAGATGTCACTACTAGAAAGCTACTCAAATGGCAATAGCATGATACCTTTGCAAAAACACCTAAATTAAATTAATATCAGTAAGATTCGCAGAGCTATACTTATGGCAGCTGGCTTCTGTAATGGCTTTTAACAGTTTTGTGCATCATTCTACTGTGCAACTGTTAAAGGTTCTTTACACAGTAGGCGTAGAGGAAAAGGGAGAGGAGGAGAGAGAGAAAGAGAGAGAAAAGTAAAATGGGGGAGACAGAGATAAAAATATATAAAAAGAAGAGCACATCTTTGTTTGAACAGAAATGGACTTCAATTTGTTACTGTCGCACACAGAGAACGTGTAGAGAATTAGGATCTCACATTTCAGCAAAATGGGAAAGTCGGAAGAGGGAGAAAAAACAGAGGAAGGATAATGGTGTGGGATGGGATGGGATGGGATGGAATGGAAATGATTGCATTTAAATTATCATCTACAGCAAAGAAACGGAGATCAATCAAAAAGCTGTCAGTGTTTCAATGAATAATAAATAGTGAAGAGATCATGTTATGAAAAGGGGAGAACCCCCTTTATCATCAAGAGCAGATAGATTCCTATCTTGTCAAAGTGACAGAATAATTTCCCTTTTTTTTTCTCATCCATTATATATTTCCTTAGACCCCTGTTACAGTGAGCAAAAGGCCGGGCCAGGTCGCGGCCTGGCCTTGCACTGTAAACGCGCAAAAGGCCAAATGCGAGGCCAAACTGGCCGAGCATTTGGCCCTGCCCTGGTCTGGTCTGGCCCTGCAATTTCTCACTGTAAACGCACGCAGGGCCAGGGTTTTTCTCACTGTAAACGCACCAAATGCGCGGCCAATTGCGGGGCCGGGCCCAAATTTTCTCACTGTAAACGGGGTCTAAGATGTATCAATTCTTCCCATTCCTTTTAGAAAGTCAGTTTACTTTAAAAGAATGTAGAAGAAGCCAATCTGACATTATGTTGGATCAAAGTTAATGGATCGAATAGTCTGTAATGTATTTTTACAATCTCTGCTCCATCATAACAATCTTTCATTTAAAACATTGACAACAACTTTCCTAACTTCTAATGCTTTGTACAATGATATCATCAAGTTCCCCACAGGGCATAGGTAAAAAAGTTCATCACACATGCATATTCCATTGTTAATTTGGGCTTTAACTACCTGCAGCATCGGCCGAGGTTGTGCAAGGCCAGAGTATCAAGACACTGATGTCTTCAACTCCAAGCGAGTCCCGGAAACACGGACGATCTTTGTCCATTCCCGCAATCCACGATTTCCTCAGAACCCTATCAAGGGCGGAGGTAGATGGGGTAATGTATTCCAGTCAGGCCTGTGCCCGACACTCAATAATCTGTTCTACTTAACTTTTCGACGGATAACGGGAACGCTCGTACGACCCCGTCTTACAGAGAGGCTTTTAGTCAAATGCTTCCAGAATGAGGATATGGCCCAAATTTCTCCTTGTACGAGCAATGGAGATGCGAAAAGAGCATACACAGGTGTGTAGAGCGTAACACGGGGCCAGCGTGTTTGCTATAATTATTGCGTACACGGTATGTTGGTGGTTGTTATTTTACCTGACTGCTAAGAAAGCATAAATGCTTGTTAATAAGCAACAAACACTGCCGGCAGAATATGGATTGTGTACAATGGTATTCATAGAAACCTGTAATCTTTATGTACAATTATTATGCCTATGGAATTGATGCCAATGTCTTTATCATCTTAGAATTAGTATAAAATTAAAGTTCATCTGATACATAGAAATTAAAGAAAAAAACTGCCCCTGAAAGATGATTTTTTAAATATTTTATAGTTGATATGATAATAGTGTACATTCATTCAGTGTGTGTACAATAATACATTGCACAGCTGCGAACAATGAAAACTAAATCTATGCATAGAGTGTAATTCTGTTGGCACAGTAACATATTTTTAATCAAAATTACAAAAACATTGAATTTTTAGCCAAAAAAATTATATTTCACCAATCACCAATCAGTAGCTGATAAGTCAAATTTGGTCATCATAAGCTACCCAATCCAACAAACAATGAAACAAGCAGAGTAGTCATGAATGTATATCTACTGAGCGCCAGAAGGGCATTAACTAAAAAAACGTCTTACACAGAAAGAATGCCCTTCTTGCTTTCAAAAGACAACACATATATGTTCTTGCAGCGTCCAAAGGAGGTACATGTAAACGTTACGGATTGATAGCATCAAGCTGTACCCCATAAAACATTGCTAGGCTGTAACACTGATGAATGAATTTACAAAGTAACGTTGACAGAACATGTTTGCAGCCCCAACCCTAATGACCGATCTGTCTAGTCATGTGACATACAAACCCCAACAATCAATACGTCAGGTGCTCGACTAAAAACATGGAAGCAAAAAAACGTCAGTTCCCATGCGACGGAACATGCAGTGAACTTTAATCAAATATGCAATATAACAAAATTAAAACTAATATGAGCAGACATGGGTAAATTGAAACTTTATTCCATGAATACAGTGAAAAATGCTCATTGTCTTCTTTTTGCCCCCCCCCCCCCCTCTCTCTCTATATTTCTATCTCTCACTCTTGCTCTCTCTCTCTCTCTTATTATCTCTTTCGTTCTTCCATTTTTCTCAATAAACCCCTCCACTCTCTCTAATTGCTCTCTATCTCCGCCTTCTACAGCTCTCTTTCTCTCTCTCTCTCTCTCTCTATCTCTCTCCTTATTCTAATACATTCCTTCTCTTTATTTGGCACTCTCTACATCCACAAGATGCATTTAATAGTGACGCAGGTCTTACGTTTCTTACAGTATATACTCTGCCAAACATCATGCATGTATCTCATAAACAAACATAATTTGTCCCTATTTTCACGAAGTGACGGTAGTGAGGAAAATCGTCACGCAAAGTGAATGCAATTTTTTTCTCACTACAGTCACTTCGTGAAAACAGCGACGATATGTCCAAAAAGAAACAGAACATGATGAATCAAAAAATCTGGTCCCCTCTTGACAAATAAAACTACAACAAGGTGTGTCATATTCAATAAAAATTCATCATCTAATATATCTAATACAATAAGATGACAAATTCTATAACATTGAGGGCACGAAAGTTCTGCTTGTTTCTTCTTTGTGATGTATATATTATCTCATGTCCCATATGAATCCAATCTTGGCAAACTCATTCATCGAAGTGACATTCATTCGATGTTTATCACGAAATAATCCAATATAAACAAGTGCATAACACCGAAGGCAAATATCACCCATTTCATTATACAAATCCCTAGGTACATGTACAACTTGAAGAACATAAAGAACATGGAACAAGCAGAAAGAGTAAAGTTTTGACAAAATAAAGACAACCTCGGTGAAAAGATTTATTTTAAAGGTAAAAACCACCCTTTACTGTCATATCAAATTGTCATCAATATTATAAACCTGCGAATCTATACAGTTTTGTATATGACGGATTCGTTAGTTCATAATAACGAAGACGAAATATACAAATAACGTAAATATCATCTGAAGAGTACAAATGGTGTTAACACTTATACTTCAATAGAGGTACATGTAATTAACAACCTCCTGGCTCTTAACAGACAATAGGCCGTGTCACACAGAAAAATCCCTTAAAAAAATCCCTTGAAAAATCCCTTAAAAAATCCCTTAAAAAATCCCTTAAAAAATCCCTTGAAAAATCCTTTCAAGGGAGAATTTTCTTGCTTCGCTAGAGGATTTTTGATGGGATAGTTGATGACAGACATTAATTAAGAGGATAACTAAAATCCAGATTTTTGGCCTCTGTGTGACACCGCCTATTTTAAACCATTTTTTACAAGAAATTTAGGTTCTTCTGGCTCTATATACATGTATAAGTAGATATATTCCACCTTAAAAATGTTGTAAACAGCAATCTTCTTGATAAGGTGTCATGTAACGATGAAGTTCAAATGGTTGGAAACTCCACTTCATGATGACGGAACATTTGGTTATTGAATTGTGTGAAATACAACATGATCTCAATTTCCATCATTTCTCCCCAAAACACGAGCAGTCAGGATCATCACTGGAAGGTCATCGAGTTCAATTCTTACACCTCCCCCAGACGTGTCGATCAATCCTGAATCAACAATCTTTACCCCAATTCTATTTTACATCTCATAACTTAAAGATAAAGTTGACTTAATAGTCATGCGATTGCATTGTGAAAGAAACAGTGTGGAATCGATCAGAAGGATGAATTCAGAGCGTCCCAATCGATCACATCGTGCAAAGGGGTTTTCCCCTTTAAAGGGATCCGGTAACTTTGTCTCAGATTCTGAAACAAAATTCTGGATTTAGCTCATGATGCAATGATAATTATAAACCTTTAGGTCAGTCAGGAACCCCATGACTTTTACAAGCCGATCGCCTGTCTGATTATCAAGATATTTATGATTGGAATTACTAATTTTGAAAACCGTTCGCCTGACGGTTTTCATAACACTACAGTCTATTGGGGAAAACGAGTATGGTAAAACCGGTCACTCAAATTTTTTTACTTTTTTGAGGCACTTCTTGATCATTTTGAAGCGCAATTTTTTTAGGGCTTCAATATTACACCATACCACAGACACTGATAACACGTAAAGCCATGCATCTCAGATTTAACATTGTTAAACGATCTCTTTAAGATGTTGGTTCTTTTATCATTTTCATTATGAATGCAACCCAGAGAAAATGAAAATTGGTCTGTTGAGAGCCAGAAGGGCATTAACTCATATACTTTGATACAGAGTTAACTTCCTTCTGTTTCTCAACAGACAAAACAATATGATCCATCTCTTTGACTTGATATCTAGTGGACTGTTCTATCGGTATCTACGGTCCGATATTCTCATCTTGGCATGAGATGTGATCTGTTTCAAGACTGCAATATTGCGGTGATTTATCATCATTCACAATGCACTGTTATTAAAGGTACGATTCAATATGAATGATGTGATACAGAACTAGTGTGAGGTACTATACAAGCATAATATATCCACATACATGTACATAAAGAAATACTTCACTGCATATGTCTTGATATTACTGCTGTGGCATCTTGATTCCAAGAGAAAACATCTTTTATTATCATTCATAGGCATTGGCAAATTTATACCATTCATCAATTGAGAAGTTCAAATACATGTTTGCCAGATATAAACCTGATTATAATTACCTTTAAAACAAATTTTAACACAGATTCATAAACTGAACGATTGTACTGAAATATCATAAACAAACATCTACAAAACGAATAAATCTGACTTCTAAAAGAGCAGATTTTTATGACCCCTCAGAGGCCCCTAAACAGTCTGTGTAACATTCGCATCAGGACATAACCCATTTAGACAAATTAGGTTTCGGTGCAAATGGCTTATTTATTGATGTCTCTTCACTTGGGCCTCAGTGGCAGCTGACCCCAGCCCCGATTCTTGATCAATTCACCTTCACGAGGAGAGTGGGGGATAGAATGGGATGAGGAATGATGCATGGATATATACGTGATGGAGTTTTTTAACGCTATTAAGCCTTTGCCTACTGGTACCGGGTGGTCCATATATTAATCATATTTGGGAATTACAGAATTCAGTATTGAACGGGTTAAGTCACCTCTACAATGGGAATTCTGTATTCCTTTTTTTTTTTCTCCCTTTTTCTTTTTTTTTGGGGGGGAGGGATCAAGCATTATGGTTTACAATATCTGAATCAGAATTCTGTGGAGAAGAATTGAAATGAAACAATCAAATCAATCAGAGGAAATGGTCCCCCTTTAAAATGCACTTCGACATTTACAAAATTCATTTTCTTCCATTTCCATACACAAGGACTTAAAGTGATTAAAAACTATTGCGATTGATTTGCCTCTTGTTCTCACTCTCTCTCTCCTTTACAAACTTAAATTATTCATACCCAACACTCTCACAATTCATCTGATATTCAATTCGCTCCGTGCAAATCATTTGATCGTCCAAATCGATTTTTTTTTTTGTCCTTCTTTCCACCATCTTTTCCGTTAGAATCCAACATCCCCCAAAACCCTATCCCCATTGGCTTAGTTTGCAGGCGCAAACCCTTTGACAGTCTTGCATTTATAAAAGAGTGTCTAAACTAAAAGACTATATATGCCAACTGCTTGGTCTAGTACACCCCATAGGATCTGTACTTCAGTTGTTATTTGACAGAGCCGGACCCTGCTCATATTTCTCACACAATTTTTTTCTTTCTTTTTTTCCCACATATTTTTATGGTATTTCCTAGAAAAACCAGACTATTATGTTTCTTCTATTTTGTATGGAAATATAGACAAAAAGCAAATTTTTAGGCTAAGGATTTGGAACATAAGATAAATGAAAATATATTCAGAGATAAAAATATTTAAAAACATATTTTCTATGCTGTTTTTTAACTATTTGAAAACTATGTTGTGACTTTTGTAATTTGACTATCAAAAGGGAGACGGACAGAGTTAATAGCTCTGCTCAATTGTGTTTTAGTGTCCAATTAGTGTCAAATAAGAGTGTTCGTCTCCCACATTCCCTATTCTGCAAGCTCAGCCTCTAATTAGACACTTTCCCACAATTCCTGAAGCACTGTACAGAGCCTAGATCTGCCAGCAGCGAAGTACAGAGCCTATACTCTAGTCTCGTTTAGCAGACACTGTTACCAACGATGACTGACAAGGCTTGTACCTGCAAAATACCAACCCTCGATCTTCCTCCTCAATTTTTTCCCCTGCAGTATACAGTGCTAACATAGCCTTGAGTGACTCTGAAATTGAATCGACCAATTGAATTACATTGCAACAACGTAAAGCAAGAAAACGAAGTGAACATAGAGGTCTATAGCTCGAGGCTGTGCGCGTCCCCTCTGTGTATACTTCCTGTCCAATGCTCTAACAGGCCTTTTAACAGGTGTCTATCAGCATGCCATGTGCATTTTAAACTGTTACCGCCAGAGCAAAAGTGCTCTAGTATTGTAAAAAACTGTCATATATCTTCTACGGGCAAGAACTATTTTGCAATAGAATATTTTTAATTCACTAAGTGCATTACGGTAGTAGAAAATCATACAAGCACAACGTAATAGATCAAAAAGTGTGTTTTCAAAAGTGATGACCAGCAAGTACAGTACCGGTATGTAAATTGGCGACATGTTTGATGGATAGAAATGTCTATATGTTCACATCAATAAGTGCATTAGTAGAAAATCATACGAGCACAACACCTTAATAAATCATAAAGTGTGTTTTCGAAAGTGATGACCACCAAGTACAGTACCGGTATGTAAATCGGCAACATGTTTGATGGATAGATATTGCTTAATGTTCACATCAATAAAAGATGGCAGTGCCTCCACTATTGTTATCTTATTATCATTTTTAATACTGTATAATGGTATCTGCGAGGTGTCAGAAGGGGAAAAAACTCATGAAATTTTAAAAAATACAAATAGGTCAATGTCTTTCTAGCTAGCCCAGAGCAGATATTAAAATTGTCATTCAAGGCCTTGTATACTTAGGTCTACACCTTTGCGATTTTGATTTTGAATTTGAAATTCCAACATTTGTTATTTGCTATACCAATAATATTCTATTTCTTTCTTTTCTTTCTTTTATCTTGTGAAAAAATCCCATATAATCTGAAAGGTGAACAATTATGACCTCACATGAATATTCATGAGAAGTGGAATTTCATGTCTTAATCAATATACATATAATATGGAAACTCATTCATGATAGTGACAGTAGTGAATCCAAGATGCAATACTCCTCATTAGTCTGCAGGCATATAGCTAGACTCCAATTCAGCACTTAAACACAGTTATATAAAGTCTTGAGCCGAGCCTAGCTGTCGCAATGTCGGTCTCTTGTGTCAGGAACAGCTAAGGTACAGCTGACCAATGGTGTTCAGTAGACCATGCCGTCAACATAGTCTCAATGCTCAGATACTCTGTATTACTGCACAATGACTGACTGCTTGTGATCCTTCCAACAAGTCAGCAAATTCAAACTCTGATCATATATCTCCCATAATGCTCATGCGAGGGCCTGAATATTTCCAAGCTAAGTGGGATATGGAAATGAAGCTGATATCGCATTTCTCAACTTCCTGCTCTCCGAGGTGTTTGTGTCCTCTTCAACTTACAATTACAATTTCAAATACAACTTTGTTCTCCTTTTCGTTTTGCAATTTGTACAAGGCGTTTTTCCAAGTATGTGGGCAAAGCTGAGCTATTTTTGCAATGACGAACCTTCGTCATTGCCTTGTTTTCGTTCACATTCTGCCCCATTAATATTCTCCTTAGTATATTCCTTATCGTCCGGAAATCACATTCGTTTTGCACGTAGTGCTTGTTATTCCCAGTTAGGTGCCTTCATCATATCCATTTCCTTTCAAATTTCGTAGGCATCATCTCTAGCATCTCATCAAGGTCACCTACTTTTTCGATTTTCGAAATCACTCATGCATGACCGTCCAGGCGCCATTTTGTCCGTTTCTGGTCCATTTTAAGGCCTTTATATCTTCCTTCCTATCTCCAATATCCTAGATCCTACAAACTTCTAACAAATTCCTCTAGATAGTCTGAGAGATGTTCTTTCATCTGTGACGTATGACTTGACCTTCAAAATGCCATCTTCGTACTCGAAATTCAAATCTAAAACCGACTCCGTCAAAAATCTCTCAAGTTCTTGAAAAATGGACCCCTAAATAATCTAAAACTGCCATAACTTTCTCATATAAATTCCGTTTTGTATTTAAATCTCACAGTATCTTTATCTCATAATTGCACATAGCCATGCCAAATTTCACGCTCCAATTACTTTGCACAACATAAATAGCGCCCTCTAAAGTTCTGGGAATTGGCTTTCTCTCTGTGGCCGTATCTCCATAATGGCTTGGCAAACCCGTACCCTTTTTTGGATTTAGATACTTTAAGATATGCCCTTTCCAGCCATATACAAACTTATATACCCTATCACTGACCAAATTTGAGAAAATTGCCCTCCAAATTCGCCATTTTCAAGAAAATTGAGAAATAAATTCAACTTGCTCTAAAATGGCGATCGTTATACCTACATCAATGACACTTTGGAGACATATGTATCCATATACGTGACAATTGTTTATCAAGTTTGGTAAAATTCGAATATGTCAGCGCAAAGTTATCGCCCAAAATGATGAATTTACTATGGATTACGTAATAGCGCGTTCAATGCGCGCAATACATTGCGCGCAGTTAACAATGGTGTCAAACTGACCGCAATGAAGTGCCCTTTCGGATGATACCAAGTATTATATATGTTCACACAGAAAATTGTGAGTAAATCGCATTTGAACAAAGATCACTACACGAATTCCGCCGAGTTTCCGCCCGAACCTAACACGTTTCGGCTATGACGTCATTTTTTCAGACTGCTTTCGCCCCTTAAACGTCCTTTTTTTTTCTTGAAAATTTGCAGTGACATGCCGAGTTCCAATACGCAGGGCACCTCTTGGCCGGATTTTTGAAATTGGTCAAGGGGGCCATTTAAGACGCCATTTTGTCCTATACATCTATTTTACATCACGTGTTTCGATAGGATTATCATAGAAAAAAAGAGAGTGGTTTACAATAACAACCATGAAATTCTCTTTCTAATGATACCAAATACGGCCCATAAAGAGATGTAAAGAGAGAGAGAAAAAACAATTTAACTCCGGCCATAATACAGATCCTGCACGTTTTCCGCCCATTCATTACACGCATTGTCTATGGGGCATATCGGGTTCACGCTTTTGGCCCCCACAACGAACTTGATTGCAATGTCAAACATGCACCAAATCCCATTGGTTTGTGCACGCAGTGCTTGCGAGCCCTTTCTAGGTTCTTTCCCCTATCTCAATTTCTTTCAAACTTCGTAGGCATAGTACCATCCCATCAAGGTCACTGTTGATGCCTTTCTTTCGCCCTACCTATCTCCAATATCACAGAAGCTACAGACTTCGTGCAAATTGCTCTGGATAGTCCGAGAGAAGCTCTTTCGTTTGACACGTAGAAACACGGCGTCATTGCACGCACATCGTTGTGACATGATTGCATTTCTAGTTGTCCCTTCTGCTTGTTCAGACCACTCTGAATATTTCAATATACCGATGACTATATCGAGCTTGAATCAGACTAAATATCATATAAAATTATTCTTTCGCGCCAATTTATGTTCACAATTGAATTCCAAAAGACATTTCAATAATACAAGGTAACATATGGGTGCATACTTTGTCCATAGCTATATCTCTTTCTTTTTTTATACAAACGTTTGTAATGTCGTTTTCATTCAAACCATTACTATTTTTCTAGATGTACGTGACTGACTAAAGCAATCCTTCAAAAGTGACACTTATGTACCTGAAAAACAGTAATAACAATATTATCTGGGAAGTATCATACATTAGATAACATAAATGTTTTTTACTGGTATTTTTCTTGCCAGGCTATTTCTTTTCTTTTCCATACAAATTTGATTAAATGCTTTTGACACATTCTGGTGATATTCATGTAGAATAATCCAATGATGTCAGCTTTACACTACACGACAATGCACTCATTTTTCCACTTTGTCTTCTTCTTCTAAGTTTCAAAACTCTTTACAGTTTGTAATCATTGTGGAACGTATTTAGATGCTTTGATGTACCTAATTTCTTTCTCTTTTCTCTCTTTTTCAAATTTTCAAACACTCGATATAGTTTGTTACCATTATGGAATATATTTTACTGCCTTCCTTCTGCAATCTGTTTCTCATAGAAGCATCCAGTGCCGTTAACATGATTTTGAATTAAGAATTCTCCTACTTGTCTTTCTCTCTCGTTTTTCTTTCCAATTCTGTTCCTGTAACTTCAAATTCCTTGTACATTGCATCGTATTCTTGATTTATACCAAAAGTGTAATTTCTCTAGGATCATTTCTGTCCCCCATTTTGCAAACCAACACAAATTTCTACTAAAGTGTGGACCTACATTACCACAAAGTTCACTACACTCTCCAATTATCGTAAAGATTCACAGACTGCACTATCGATTTTAATCTGATAGCGCTTCTCTTACAGTCGTTTCCAGGGCTAAGGTGCTGGAGGGAGTGACCATAGTCAAATCACCAAACAATTTCTACTCATCCGATCGCACCGACGTCCCCAATGCACGCTTCACACCGCTCCTTCCTTTAAAACCTAAAAATATTCCCCAGCTATAGATAGAGTGATTGTTTTGCCATACCTATTCCTTGCAGTTAAGTTTCTGGTGAGAGGAGATACATAAAACAAGATAAGTAGGACGGTAGCACTTCTCTGTAACCCTACCAACCGTGCCAATCTTAATGTAATAGAAACGAAACCCAATCACGTATCGTCGTTGCCAGCCCCGGAGTCTTGGGAGCACGCAACGATGCCCATCTCGGCACGAAATCATGCACGGATTCGGCGATTGCAACTTTGTGCGATGCCCAGATCGAGATAAAGCTTGCACGCTCCTATAATCTCGCTCTTACTGGAAGCAATGCTCGTATAGGATTACATTGCTTTGGAAGGTATGGTAGATCACAGGTAGAAGCTCTCTAGGCCTGTCCTCATCAGCTCGAGTTTGCCAAATAACCTGCTATTTTAATTATCCCCATCGCAAATTATCCAGCTAATTTGCGCCTTCATCAGCCCGCAGTTGCCCTTAAATTAGCGGGATAATTGGTCGTGAAAATATCCAGAGAAATCTTGGTCTTGTTTCCAAAATATCCCGCTATTTGGGAAATAGTAGGCTAATTTGCGCCCGTCTGAGCTAGTGTACGTATGATGAGCATATCGGTGTGGTGAAGACGCAATTTCAAGCTTCGGGATAATATCCCGAGTCTGGAAGTAACGGGTTATTTGGAAAACTTGAGCTGATGAAGGCAGGCCTTTTGTTTTGGGGCATTTTTTGGAAAGTGGGTAGCTGCATGAGCATGATCACATACAAATTACGTCTCATTGAGTGACCCTCGGGTAGAGACACTGTCATCTATTTCCATTTCATCACAACTATTCGCTCAAGAGAGTCGAAACTAGGATGTTTTTCAACATGGTTCAGCTGCCAGTCACGATTTAAGGGCAAGGACTTTTGTTTCAAAACATGTTTTCTTTTCTTAGAATTGTTGTAAGACAACGCTACGACACTGATATATTCATTATCCAATAAGGATGGCTGATAAACATTGATTTAACATTCATGATACTCTTTGTTATGCTGTGCACTGGGTATAAAATCTATTCACAATTGAGAAAGTGGATCAGTACAAACTCTTTTTTTTCAGTCTCTTGTAACACTCACATACATTGTAGTTCATGTTTAGTGAGCTTCAGTACAAACTCTTTTTTTTCAGTCTCTTGTAACACTCACATACATTGTAGTTCATGTTTAGTGAGCTTCATTAAAAACAACTATTTTGTCTATCCTGCTTTCTTGTCTTGTCTAAGTATCCGTGCGCCCCCGTTCTAGTGAAAATCCTTTATCTTGTAATGTTCTCCAATTTCCCCTTTCCATCCCTCCCTTCAAAGAGCCTCCATTTCCCCCTTTGCTTCTTCCTCCCTTCTTCTATTCTTTATATTTCCTTTCTGTCTGTAAATTATTTATTCACCAGCGATATGCAACAAGCCTTGCTTTACTGTAGGCCCCTCTGAATTATTAAACATTTAAACCTATTCATTACGTTCTAATGGACTTGTAGGCTTTACTATTATCATGGTTATACTACTTTAATAGACAAAAAACATTTATTTCGTTTCAGTCTATTAGTAAAGGATGTACAAGAAAGGAATTAATGAGGGGGATGTGGAAAAGTAAAACAAATTCAACCGCAACTTGAACGACAGTACGTGTCACATAATCATTTGTACATGTAGGGCCCCTGCTGCTAATAAGCTCTGCTTTCTTAGGGGTCCTTCCAATGTACTTTTTGTTAGTATTAATTATGAAATAATCATGTTTTGAATGGAAGAATAAATGGAAGTTGAAATTGAAATCACATATCCTATAAGTCGTCTGACCGTGAGTCATGCAGCTTTTCACTTCCATTCTATTAATGATTAAATCTGAATTGCTGCTAAATAGCATGATGAATTCACAAGAGAACCAAAACCAAATGACTTACCCCCTCAAGAGAAGTATATAAAAAGCATTAAAACTAAAATGTGGGCATCTTGAAAGGGCAGCGTACTCATCATCACAGAGTCGACCTCCAATTTCCACCGATGAGAACAGAGGCATTTCACACAGAAGAGTTAAGTTGTTGTAAAGCTGTGTATTATGCAGTGTTTTACCTAGCCCCTGTTTCATAAAACTTAGTATTAAAAAAAAAGTTACTTTAGGCGTGTCTGCACTATCTCGAGATTGCCAAATATCCAGCTATTTTGAACTATCCCGATCGAAACTATCCAGCTATTTGCGTCTTCATTAGACCGAAGTGGCAAATTAGCTGGATAGTTGGTCGGGATAATATCCCAAGATATCTCGGTCTAGTTTGCAAAATATCCTTCTATTTCCGAACTAGCGGGATAGTTTGCGACCGTCTTCATTAGACCGAAGTACGGAGTCAATTATCCCGATCCCATCATGCACAACGATTTCCGGTTCGCACATGCGATCTATACCGCTCAGCGCTGACCTCGCAACCACTGACCTCGAGTAAACACGGAAAACCGCAAACTAGACCGAGATATCTTGGGATATTATCCCGACCAACTATCCAGCTAATTTGCTACTTCGGTCTAATGAAGACGCAAATAAGCTGGATAGTTTGCGATCGGGATAATTCAAATAGCTGGATATTTGGCAATCTCGAGATAGTGCAGACACGCCTAATAAGCACTTGGTTATAAGCTACTGAAATCGTGGGATCCGATTGGCTGAGAGCCAATTTGTCACAGAATTAATTTTCAGATAATAGTTTTGTGAAACACTTCATCAACTTTGAATGAAGTCGGATCAGTGTTCAAGCTCCTTATAAAAGGTTGATGCAGCTCAGGGCATCGCGAGAGCTTTATAATCATTTTGTCTACTTATCATTAGACCTTATGGATGGACGGTAAATGAAATGGGCATTGGGCAAACTGAAAATTAGACTAACTGGTTATTAAACTATGAACAATATACCAAATGAGTAGTAGACCAATTGGAGATTCATATGGAAATTATAGACCAAATGACTATAGCCTAAATGGCCATTACACCAATTGATACTTATACAAAATTATTATCAGACCATGTGAATAGTAGATGGGCTGGGTGTAGACCAAACGGCAATTCACGTCCCAAGAAACAACAGAAACAATACCATCATCTCTACAGAATAATACATGAAGAGCTCTCAAGTGATATATCCTATGCCGGGCATAAAATCACCGCGACCTCGTCACAAGAACAAATTTCATTGCTCAACATGCAGCTGCTAAGTTTTAATTTAATTCAAATTTTTCCCTGTGTGAAAGAGGGAAGGTAACGGTATATTGCTTTCAGTCAGCCCATTTGCTTTGAGAGGGATCACTGTGACCTGTTCAAAAGAAAAACATTTTTTTTACTCAAGGAATCCCTGTAGTCTTTATTTGATTACACCACCCCCCCCCCCCCTCCCCCTCCCATAAAGGGCCAATAAAAAGAGAGCAGGGGCTATAGAGTACTTCCTTCAGCCAAGCGCGCCTATACACTCTGATAATTTGCCATCTAGTTTTTGCTGTACACAGATCAATAAAGGCCTCGTTGGACATGTTGATTACTACTCATTACTGTTCAGGTCAGTAAGCAAGTCAAATATTGGGTCATTCACACTGGAAGAAATTTACACGACATTCGTAGAAAGCAACGTTGTATGAAAAATCATGGTAAGGTGAAAATGGTGTACAAAATGGGATATGAACATTGTGAAGACGGAACTAGAATTGAAGGGATCAGCTTACACCATGGGCATTGCTTGAGAGTGCAAACTAACGGCTGACTGGTCATATCGACTCCGGACCGACTCCAAACTGACCGATTCTTGACCATAGACTAATAGTGCATAATTTTGTTGTTCGTTTTGTTGTCGGTCTGTTGTCGGTCTGGTGCCGGTCTTGTCGATGTGACTATTTAAGTTATCACTAGAAATAGTGTCCATTTATATGATTCAGTGTTCACAGGGATGATGCAACGTAATGGATTTTACCCGTACAGAAATTTAAGCGTGCATACATGTACACCAATTCAGGATTGCAGACCTTGCTTGCACGCTTACAGCAACCTTAGTATATAGTAAGCATGCAGCTAGCAATCAAGTCTTATAGTTTCTTCAATATGATGCTGACATTTCAAGCATACGCATGCTTTCTTAGCAATCAGGTAAAACAAACCAGCGAACAACACCTCTGTTTTGCTAAATGTTTCATTACATAACATTCAGATAAGAAAAATTAATGAAAGACATATGGTTATAGTATACTGCAATATAGCCATACAGCCACATTAATCGTATGGCTGTAATTTGTTTGTATTATACAGGCAGCTATACGGTACATTTTGCTAGTCTGAATGAATTTCTTTTTTTCATTGCTAACTTAACCTTGTCTTCTTGGAGTGAGAGATGAATAATTAATCGTATGGCTGTAATTTGTTTGTATTATACAGGCAGCTATACGGTACATTTTGCTAGTCTGAATGAATTTCTTTTTTTCATTCCTAACTTAACCTTGCTTTCTTGGAGTGAGAGATGAATAATTAATCGTATGGCTGTAATTTGTTTGTATTATACAGGCAGCTATACGGTGCATTTTGCTAGTCTGAATGAATTTCTTTTTTTCATTCCTAACTTAACCTTGCTTTCTTGGAGTGAGAGATGAATAATTAATCGTATGGCTGTAATTTGTTTGTATTATACAGGCAGCTATACGGTACATTTTGCTAGTCTGAATGAATTTCTTTTTTTCATTCCTAACTTAACCTTGCTTTCTTGGAGTGAGAGATGAATAATTAATCGTATGGCTGTAATTTGTTTGTATTATACAGGCAGCTATACGGTGCATTTTGCTAGTCTGAATGAATTTCTTTTTTTCATTCCTAACTTAACCTTGCTTTCTTGGAGTGAGAGATGAATAATTAAGGTCAATCAGTCATAAGCAGGTCAATGTCTGTCTTGTATCATCCTGGATGGTCATAACGCTGTTCCCAAATGGGTCAGCTGTTGGGGATTGTCATATTGTTGTTTCCGAGCGAGTGAAGATCACCCATTGATTGCATAGTGTGGTTGATAACAACATTTCTAGATTAAAATTCAGATAAAAAGAGTACACTTCAAATATAGGTGTTGAATTGACCCAATAGTAACCCCCTTCTTCTCATTCACGAACCAGAACATCAATAATTTAGCGCTCATCCGGCATCGATCCTACTCTACTAAATTGGTTGGGAAAAACTTGCCTCGCACAGATAAAAACCAAACCAAGTCAAAGTAGGTCAAGACAATGAGAGACAAGCAATTTGTGTGATTCTGCATTAATTTGCATTAGTTATAAAAATTAGTGAATTTCAAAATCATGTGGAGAAGTTTCAAATTCAATATCCCACCTAGCTACATCATATGAAGCAAAACAAAAATCAAAATCACTATAATTGGTTAATTTTGAAGTGCATTAAAAAAACAATGCATAATTAATGATTGAGGCAAAATGTCAAAATTCTGGGTATACGTTCTGGGTATCTCATTTAGCTCAACAACATGCAATCGAAAAAGCAAATAGGTCAATAACAGAAGAAGCATTTTTAATGATTTGGAGTAAATTTGCATTACCGGTAATCAACAAATCAATATTTTTTCACAATTCTGTGTTGAAGTTTCAAATACCCTACATAGCCCAATTATACAAAGCAAACAGAATCAAAATAGGGTGAGAAATTTTTGACGTACTATGGACTCTGGACGCCATGCCACAGCAAAAGGCCATCAGGCCAATTCGGGCCGGATGAGCTAAAACTAGGAATCTATTTTTTGACAAATTACCACAAAGACGTTTAATTTGTCATCCCTCGGCAGGCTGAATCATGAACTGAGTAGCAAACATTCGCACATGCACACTACTCACCAAAACCTTGGAATAAGCAAACATTGCTGTTTTTTATGGGTTTTTCCAGTAGTGTAATAAATGACAGTCCAGAAAATTAATGATTTTTCAAAACAGTGTTTGGGGCAGTGTTAATGTGCCTACAGAGAGCTAGAAACACATCTATTTCAACGTGGGTGTTATTTACTCAGATATCAATAATGCTGGAAATTGACTGGAAGTTTAATTCCTAAAAAGGAATTACCCTGGTGATGACAACTTAGCTCACACTTTGCTTATAATCACTCTAAAGTCTAAATTGCGTTTTGACAAGTGCCCGCTAGAGATATTATCTCTAATTCTGTCCTCATAATTATAGTTTTGACATTTTGAACCTATGTGACACGTATTTCATAACCTCTTTCACTCACTTTCATAATTATTTCAGTTTCATTTTGCTCTTGAGTTCATGAGTTACTGAATGTACAGCAAGTCACTAGAATATTTGTTTATTAATTTTCTACCTGACAAACCCCCACGAAATGGAATTGATGACAAGCCATATTAACTTGTCACCATATCAAAAGCAGGCTCATGGGATTACTTTCCTATTAACTATACACTTTCAACCAGCATGATACATTACGAGACAATTAACAAGCACTTGAGGTAAATAACATTTTTTTTCCCCGAGGAGATGCTTGTTAAAACCAGAGAACAATTAACATATTGCATGCACAGACAAAAAATGACTTGTACATGTAGATCGTGCATAATAACCCATTGTGCTGTATCATACAAAGAAAATTGGAGGTACATGACCATGGTTGATAAGAATAGACTATGAGAATAGAAAACTCACAAAAAGGGACAATACCTGCACTTGACCTATATGCAGAGAGCTCCGCAGTTGTCTGCAACGAAGCTATCAAGGTCCTTTTGCTTTGAAAAAAACAGTCCTGTGATTACGTATCACACAGTCTTAAAGAATTAATATCCTTTAGGTACAGTAGTCATGTTTTCAGACAAGTACCATGCTAGTTTCAAAGAACTTTCAAATGGGCTAATATATCCTTTTATTTCCAAACAAAACAGAATCTTTGGTAAATCTACTTTGTGAAATAGAATACTTTCCCAGTTTCCCTCTAAATTCATGAAAGCATGGTCATATTTCTGATATAATCACATCTTTTTTCAACAAGGTTGAGATATGCTACACATTGTCTATAGAGAGCTAGAAGAGCATTAGCTCTGTGTTGAGTCAATTTCTCACAAGAGCATACCCTGAATTATTCATAACACAAACTCCATGAGAACTATGAGAGAGAGAGAGAGAGAGAGACAGACAGACAGACAGACAGAGAGAGAGAGACAGACAGAGAGAGAGAGACAGACAGACAGACAGAGAAGGAGACAGAGACAGAGAGAGACAGAGAGAAACACAGAGAAACAGAGAGAGAGATAGAGATAGAGAAAGAGAAAGAGAAAGAGAGAGCATGAGAAAGGTAGAATAGGGCTATCAACAGATAATTCACATACAAAGTATGATCGATCTCTAGGCAATAAATGCACATAGTACATTAATGACTGAGGCAGTTTTTTTAATTTGATTAAAAACCAAGCCAATTCAACCCAAAAATTCAAACTGATTTTTCTATTTTTTACCTGAGCCGATTTCTGGGTGAGAGCCTCAACGGGAACATCTTCCATCAGATAATCAAGGTATAAAATCCACAAGATAAAACACAGCAAAGTTCACACCACAAGAGCATATCCTGATTTATCCATAACATAAACTCCACAATAATCATGAGAGAGAGAGAGAGAGAGGGAGAGAGTGTGCGAGAGTGAGGTCCAGAAGGGTCAACAACGGGCCACATGAATGGCAGAGGCATGAGGGTGGTGCACGGAGCGACGTTGTGCGATGAACTGTCATGCTTTCCGACTTGCCGCTTGTCTTATTTCCACAGGATCATCAGCTGATCGTAGCTAGGCACCGGTGGGAGGATGCGAGTAGGGTATAGTGGAGAGGGTGAGAAAAGGTTGGGTGGAGAGGGAGGGAGGCAGAGGAGGGAGGGAGGGAGGGAGGGAGGGAGGGAGGGAGGGAGGGAGGGAGGGAGGATGGAATAAACAGAGGGAGGGATAAAATAAAAGATAGTGAGATGATGAAAGTTAAGAGGGGGAGGAGAGGGAAAAAGAACAAGGGTGTAAGATAGAAAGAGAGAGAGAGAGAGAGAGGGGGGGGTAGAGAGAGAGAGATATATGGGAAAAGAGAAGAAGATGGATGGAGGGAGAGAGATAAGAGAGGGGAGAGAAAGGGAGAGGAAAAGAGGAAAAGAGGAAAAGAGAGAGGAAAGGGAGAGGGAAAGGGAGAGGGGAGAAGAGAGAGAACCCAAAAGAGAGAAAAAGAGAAAAATAAAGACCGGAATAGAAGGAAAGAGAGAAACTGAAAGAGAGGGGGGCAGAGAGAATAAGAGATCAGGGAGTGAGATAAAGAGATTTGTACAAAAAAGTGTGAATAGAATAAAGAGAGACAGAAACATTTAAATAGTTGGGACTTGGGAATGAATTACATGCAGAGAGGACAGGCACAAATAAATGTAAAGACAGATAGATACATATGGAGTATGTGCGCAGAATATAAAGAGAGATAATGGATTACAAATACAAGCAGAATCTTAAAGCGACTAAATGGTGACATAGAACATGAGAGTGAAAGAGAGAAGAAGGATTGAGAAAGTATGTGCATGAACTTATAAAGAGGCGTTGGACAATAAAAAATGTGGCAGGATTTTTAATTAATTTGACAGGAAGTAGAATGGACAATGTGGTAATGACTTTGAGAGAAACAAAAGATAGGCAAGTGACTAGAATTACACAAAGTATCTTGACATCAAAAATTCTCTTTTTTCAAATTTGTGCATTTGCAGACATTAGAAGAAGTTATACAGTAGGTTTGCGGGTGCACCATGTGAGAGAGAGAGAGAGAGAGAGAGAGAGAGAGAGAGAGAGAGAGAGAGAGAGAGAGAGGGTTGAGGAGTCCTGAAAAGGACTCTGACTCAGTAATCTTTCTTGGGGGTGTGGTCCTAAAAAGGACTGTTTGTTATCTTTCTTAGCATAGTTCTAAAGGCCCGGTCCCACTGCACTTACGGATGCAAAGAGGATGTAAAACGTAAACAAATATTGCCATCCGTTGGAAAACGCTATGCATCCGTTGTGTACTCATTGCATACGTGTTTCATACGCTCTATCCGTCGGGCATCCGTCCACTGTGATTTCATCCGCGAAAAAAGTTTTAAGCTGCACAAAACTTTTAGAACGGATGAACTTCCGCCGTGTACGATGTAAATCCGCGACAAAAACGTGCAAAAAACGGGCTATATCCGTTATCATCCGTTAAACGTCCGCTGTATCCTCTCTGCATCCTCTGGGCATCCTCGCAACTTACATCCGCTGCAGCTGAAAACGGAAAGAGGGAGGAAAGATAAGGTACATGGAACGTCTATACATCGTTAGTAACACGGAAATAGAAAGGATGTAAGCGTATGCATCTCGTATATAAAGTATTCAAAGCTGTCATCCACTTCCATCCGCTTTCATCCGCTAGGCTTCTGATGAACATCCGTTTAACATCCCCGCTACATACTACCCACGTCCGTTATGTTCCGTTCTGTTTTCGCAAATTTTGGCAAGTTTTGTCCATTTCTGGAGCGGATGTAAACGGATGGAGCCACCCCCGAAATTTTGCTCGTCCGCTGTGTCCTTTATGCATACGTTTTGTGTCCGTCGGCCAGTGGGACCGGGCCATAAGGAGAACTATAGCGCTTGGAGAGGATGAGTGAAGTTCATAGGCATTGAAAGTGAAAACAGCCACTTTTACATTCAATACCTCTCTAGGTGGTTTGAAGTCCCATTCAGGTTATAAATTAGGTTGATATTTAATTAAAAGTCATTTTTAATCACACAAAACAGGTATTTCTTTCATCGTCGTTTAATTGTTTGGTAAGTATGACTTAATTGGACCCTTGTACGTTTACCAAGTATGTCTCATTTAAAAAGGTCTCTGTTAATAGCCAGAAAGGTATTCTGTGTAAAAGAATAAGGATGAATGCCCTTCTAACTTGAAGTACAGTTCAAGTGGCAGATATAACAGAAAATGAAATATGTGGGCATGCAGAAAAAACTATAATGTAGTAATAACTGACCCTTTTGAAAATTGTATGAAGTGCTTAAAGACTCATAGTAGTGAGCTCTCATGGGGAATTCAACACCATTCAGGTGTCTACCCAATACGAGTGTTTTGTCAATCACCAGGATTATACAGCCCTCAGTTTTATCGTTTAATGACCAATAGAACTCATGTAATGCTCTGCATTTTCTTCCAATCGCCCCATATGGAAGAGTCATTATTTAACATTTCTCTCAGAGATGAGGGGGTATTTCTTGATGGGGGTATTTCTTGATGGGACCACGGGTTTGCTGTGTGAGAAACTTGTACACCCATTAATGGCATTTCCACTATATGTCTGGAGTCAGCGAATTATGACCTATACTGCACATGGAAATAGACTACCATTTCCACTGACTATCACAATAAAAGCCCCAATAAAGGAGTATGTTAGAGAAATCCTCCATCCATGTATTATGAATGCACTCGACCACACTCCGAACAAGCATAATTTTATGGTATTGATTTATGGTGGTTTCATTACCTACATGTAGCTCATTCAACCCTCCTTAAACTATGTTTCAATTCACATTTGTGCTTTAAAGGTTCGTCACCAATCTAAAGCATACAATTTTTGAAACATATCTATAGTCAATTGTATTTCATTATGGAAATATGCCACTACATTCAAGTACCACGGAATAAAATTCCATTTCCCTTTTTTCGCTCAAGTAACACAAACATAAAGATGCATCTTCTGGCAAAAAAAAACAATTTCGTTTTTAAAACACAGCTACAGCAGTTATGATGATCTACATGTACATGTAGTCACTATTTTTTCAGAGAGCAGTATTCAATTTCAACTCGTTATGAAAACAAAGCTATTTGATCAATAACCATATCTCGGTAATCACAGTATATATCATCATTTATTGGAATAATTAATCACCATGAAAAATATCATAATCTTTATGAACTTATTAAAGAGAAGCTGTGTCCCTTCTGCAACAGAGCAAAGCATACATTCAAAGCCAGAAGGGTGTTAACTCTGTGTAAAAGTATATGAGTTAACACCCTTCTAGCTTCAAACAGTTGATATATTCTATGATTTGTGTATTCAAATAAATTGAGAGAGAGGTAGAATCCAATTATGAGGGATTTTATACTGAGCTGATACGATCGAGGTTGCCTGAAGTATCAGCAGCAGACTTCACTACTCTGGCTTTAAAAGTAATATTCATTGCATTTGATTTACAAGCCAGAGATTAGGAATTATGTTGGATTAAACATTAGCATGTTGACATTCGTTTCTCTTAGAATATGATACATAAATAAAGGACATTTTGTGAGTAGAAGTGACAACAAAATCCTAGTTACCCTATCATACCAGAGTGAATAATTGAGTGAATAATGCTAGGAATTATAAAAAAAAGGAGGAATTATTAAAAAAAAGGAAAAATAAGTTTTAAGAGCCTTAAATTGGCAATACATTAAGAGGTGCAAAATCTTGTTTTTCAATTAAAATTTCCCTATTTTCCAACTACACAATGTATTAGACAAAGTTTTTGTCCATGTAATTCGCTTCCAAAGACATTATATTTTATTGGAACAATGTAACATTACAAGAAGAAGAAATACTGCTGTTGCCATTTTACAGAACAATGTGTGACTAATTTTGGCTGTTAACAAATTTTGTCCTGAAGGTTTAATAATGCAGACATATCAACCATTCATCATGAGACAACTCAGTTTTGGTGAGGGCTTGTTTTGCAAATTATGCAGATGAAACTTGTCTAGCAAGAAATGGGGGTGGATTTTATTTTTTTTGCACAGAATTCCACACTCGACCTACAAGTGCCACAAATATACTACCTGTATCTATCGGGGTACAAAAACTCAAGTCCTGTGCAGATGTGGCATTTTTAACAATTCGAGCCTGCTACATGCAAAAATCCCAAATTATTCAGTATGTAAATCTTAAGGATGGCATTTAAATTGAAATTAAAAATGAAATTAAAATTTCAAAGTGTAATTTCAACAGACGATCAAAGCATCTTGATGATAAGAGAAAGTGTGCCAAAATCATTACAGACATCTGAAATTACAGCTCAAAATTAGAGCCTTAAATCTCAACAATTTGCATTTGCAATCAAGTCTCTTATTGTGATGGTTTTAGGTTTACCTTACTCAGATGTGTCTATATTTTAATCCTGATTTGATCAAGAAAATTGAGAATTCACAGGATTTTTGTTTTAATCAAAATAAGGGCATTTTTTAATACAAAGAACCTGACTAAAAAAACAAAAAATTTAATCTAAGAATATAGATCAAGGTTATCTATTTTGATTATAACATAAATTCAAACTTCACAATTTATGCGCAAAAACTTCAATCTTATTTAGAATATTAACCCCCCCCCCCCCTCCCACACAAAAAAAGATGGGGTAAGGGAAAAAAAGTTGTTTGTCTTGGCGAGGAATACTTTCTTTAAACACACAAAAAAGATCTGCTTCCGAAAACAAATTGGGTCCATTTGTCTATCTTCAATCTTTCATGTTAGTTAGGAATTTTATGATAGAAATTAATAAATAATTCCATACCAACACAAATCTTTTCCTAGACCCCTCTTCAAAATTGAATCTATGATTGATAAAAACTGCAAAACCCAACCCGCTTAGTTTCAACAAATCAGAGAGCTGCATACTTAGTAATTTCATCGTATTATCGGAGGCGTCATCTCATTTTTTTTCAAAGTGCAAACAGGGCCCAAGTCTGAAGATCTTCACTGTCCTTACAGATACTTTTTCGTCCTGAATCAATATGGAAACTCAAGAAAGATTCCTGTTTGAATAAGATTTAGAGAGACAGTACGGGTGTATCCGTAGCCAACCCTTTCCCATGACCTGAAATGATTGCCACTAACTTACAGCCCTGCAAATGTATTACAACCCTAGCTGGAAAATTGCATTTCATCACGTTCCTGGCATTTAAAACCCATGTCTATGATCTCAGAAAGCTTGCAATTTCAATTAAATGTATTATTGAATTTGAAGCAATTTAGAGAAGCCTCGGTGAACGACCGATGTTGCGGTAGAAAATCTGTGGGAAATAATTTGATTATCATGATGTTCTACAATGATACAACTTTTGAACATTTTGAGACAATATGAGTTTAATTGGTTAAGTTGCTTGTAGATATCTATTCTTAAAGGTTGATACAAATATTGGACATGTTCAAGCAAAAAGTGCATGTTTCCAAACAGGAAATCTGAGCATCTTTAATTATATTTCCTTAATTTTGAGATTCATTTGGCAGATGCACAAACTTCCACAAAGACAAAAGCAGCTGAAATAAATAAAACACACCAACTCTAGCAAAACAAGAGCTTGGCATCAGTAACCTAAACTAACCAAGTTTTAAGCTTCAACTCACGATCAAAGACTACACCTAATCCTACCCAAAAACCAAATTGCAACCCTCACTATATATCTTTGATAAAAATGAAGCCCAATTTATATAGCCAATATAAGTAATATCAACATTTGCCCTGAGTAAATTTTTTCAAAATTTTTTTTCAAATCATGTTACACACCTTGATTTCATTTCACACTTTGGCCCCAAATATGTTAAATAGTCCTTATAAGACTTGACCCCGATAGGGCCAATAGACTTAGATACTTGGAAGCAGAAGTGCGTTAACCCTGTAATGCCCTACAGACTCCGAACAGACAAGCTTATCTTAATATTATTCCATACTTTTTTTGTGATAAATAAGCCATGCTTTCCCAGATTGAATCCACTTCTTTCTTCTTTTGTAGTTCTCCGATCCAGGCCACTGGGAAAGAGAAAGGCCTTGTGGGAAGTCTTGACCAACCTCTCCAAGTTGTTGACCTTCCTGCAACCCAAGACCCCTTGACGGGACGGAGGAAGATTCCCTTACAGCTTGTACAACAATCGCAGGAAGCACCACGATGGTCTTAAACCTCTTGTCTCTACCGACTAGATCTCCATTTCTGTTTTCTCTTCTTCTCTTTTTCCTTTTCCACTTAAGAATGAAAAAAAAACTTGCTTAACCAAGGAGATATCGCACATCGAATGAAACGATAGATACATGTATGTATCTCCTGGAGTATGTATTGTGATTTCTAAGGATTTGGGGAAGCTAAAATGTCAAAGAAGTTCATAACAGTGAGTACAATGAAGGATGAAATGTCTCTCAAAACAAACTTGGTAACAAGATCATCATTCCCTTATTATCCCTCTGTATACCATATCAAACTGGATTAAAAACTCCTTCTCTGTTTGTACACCCACATCCCAAAGCTCTCTGAACCTTAGACACACACACACACACAGGAAACCAGACTAATCAACTTCACCAATCATTTGCTTTCCTAATGAGCCATACAGTGTCGCAAAATTTCCCCTGGATGACATATATAATACAGCCAAAATTTGCTCTTTTACACTTTTTTTCTCTCTCCTAGATGGACTTCTAATGACTCTCTGAGAAGATTGCAACTGGGAAAGCCATCAAGTCATGGAATGCAAGATACCAGGGATTGCGTTGAGTGATCCCAAACGATCTATATTTCGCACTTTAATGGCCAATGGCATAGACAGACTTGTTGAACAGGGGGTGGGGCAAGGGTGGGGTGACACATAACATTACCTCTGAAGTCCGAACACCTGGGGTAGGGTTAAGGGCTTGGCCCCTATGCTCTGTAGATGCCCTTTTATTTCAGTGGACAAACAGGGGTCCACGGGCCCCCTTGAGCCCCGTGGCTACACCTTAGCTTCTGTCCAAGTCAAAGCTCTCAATTCAGACAGCGTCACCTCTGAGCATGCAAAATACACAAGAGACAGCATTAAAAAATGTCAAGGTTCATTCATTATCCTTTATAAATCCTCTCCTGTCTCTTCCCTCTCCTCTCTTTTTGCATCCCTCATGAGAAAATTGTCACTTGTTGATATGCCATCCTGTAGGCATAAAGCCATACAGAATAAAGGTCAAGTTCATGACTGCACATATACAAATGCATGTACATGCAGTTTGTAACATCAATGCGTGACTCTTTCCAATCAGAAGTATGAATTTCAATTTCACGCTTCAAACGTCTGTCACAATAGAAGATGGAATAGTAATACAATCAGCAATGACAGGTATTGTGCATTGTGCACATTGAAGTGAGAGACAGAGTGATAATGGGATATGAGAACATTATGGTTCTTCTAAAAACTTTTTTAATGTTAGTAATGTTTATAATTTTTCTGCTAGAATTCTACTGAACCAATAATCTATCAAGCTTCTTGTCCTTTTTTTTTCTCATTATTTGAAAGGCCATATTCACTTACCAACAATATGAAAAGGGTTTCAATAATAATAAGTCAAATCATATAGCGCAGCTACTATTATAAATATACATGTACTCTACTGCTTTTAATAATAGATAGCATATTATTGCCCTGGCTGTAGCTGAGCTGCCAATGATAGGGTGCTTAAGCATTTAAGGAATGTCTTCCTACCAGGTACCCATTTATTTCACCTGGGTGGAGAGTAGCAAATGTAGATTAATGTCTTGCCAAAGGTTATTAGTGTAAAATGGCGTAAAATCAGTCCAACGAATCACAAGAAATTTAGCTAACAAACAAGTATAAAACAAACACTATTTTGTCACTCTAACTTCCTCAAATTCAACAACTATGTTCATACTGTATGTCCAAAGAAGACAGTGTTCTTAAGATCCATTGATAGTAATACATGATCACACACGTTCTTATCATCAAATACCCTGAAGCCCATTTGTAATTTTGCCCAGAAGTCTAATCACAAAAAGGATGAGAAGCACTGAAACATATACGGGTAATTATACAAGATATCTTGTAAATCCTCCCGGTAACTCTATCCTGACAAAATTCTTGATGAGCAGAAGAAAAAAAAGTAGACCGCACAAAACACCCTGGAGAGATGAATACATTTAATGGATTTGCATGTAACAGCCACTTTGTATTGCCTTACATATCAGGAGTGGGAGAAAAAAAGAAAAATTAAAACCTAGTTCTTCTTGGAAGAAACTAGAGTATATAAGAGGTTTGAATAGATGGAGACTAGGGGCTTTGGAGGCCAATGCCACATGGATCCATTTCAAGATATCAGTTCCAGGATATTGATGATTTTGTCATGAAATACATGTATCTAGGTGCTCCCATATCTTATGCACAGCTATTTTAGAGAAGAATCCACTACTAGTATAACCTACATGTACAGGGTGTATGTAGAATTTGTTGTAGATTTTACTACAGTGTGAGTGATATTAGTGAATTTGTTTGCATCAACTAGAAAAATCCTGGTTTATATTAAGATCATAGGTCTAAAACAGCAAAAATGAACAGTTACGTGTAGTCCTAACATGATTTAGAATACTGTAAAATCTACAGAGCTGCTTTCAAAAGAGAAATTGAAATTCTCATTTGAGCAACAGGATTTCATGAGATTGAGGCAAAGTTTCCAACCAAAAACTGAAAGAGGAAGGATGACTCAAGCATGCTGCTGCCCTCTCAAGTTCACAAACAGCATAGCTTATCCAATTCACTCAGTATCTCTGTGAATTCTGAAGGCAATTAAGTGCACTAAATTACTAAGAGCTCTAAATCCATACCCCCCCCCCTCCTCCCCCCCCCCTCTCTCTCTCTCTCTCACTCCCCTTTTGTATTCATGTTTATTTACTTTATGTGTATTTTCAAGCATGTGAATATATTGGTACCAGGGAAAAATGAATAATTCTAGTGCGCTTGCGAGGAAAGATTCATACAAATTGCAAAGCAACACTGCCCATCATCATGCCACTTTTGTATATAAATGTGTATTGATCTAATTCTATTCATTATGAAATTATTAATCGATACAAGAAATATGAAGAATGTAAATAAAATTAAAATAATATCAAATAATAGTAGCATCAAAATCATTGTGAAAGAACAACTCAAACAAAGTTGAGTGATTTGAGTCAGATATATTTTCTCTTCTCCAGCCATTGCAATTCTAGTTTAGCGCCCTCTATAGCTATTGACATTACAGTGAAGTATGCCCTGTTACTGAGCATGATATAAGCAGAGAAAATTGTAAAGGGTGAACTTCTACTAGCTTATGCTAGGAGTCCACTGGGCCAGTGCCAGTTCGCACCAAAGATTATGGGATTGGCACGTAGTGGCTCGCTGTGGCGCCGAATTAATGTTCGGCATGTGTCGCCAAGTGGAATAAACTGGGTGCCATATGGCGTGCGCCAAATGCCACCCGGCTTGCTCCAAAATGTTGCGCCAGTTTGCGCCATTACACGGCCATTTGATTCCAAAATTCACCCTGTTGGCGCAATTCGCGCCAATAGACGGCTACTTTGCGCCACTTGGTGCTTAGTTTGTGCCAAAGGTCGCCAAATTGGTTTGAACTCCCGCCGCTTGGCGCTACTTGCCGACTATATAAATACCGGCCATCGGCTACCTGGTTCAGACCCTCCTCAGCTGCTGTATGAACAACATCTCTACTAAATATTTACAATTTTGATATGTCTGAGGCTTTTGATAATGTTGGAGTGATGATGCTGCTCCATCAGAAGATGATGAGAGATGCTGAGGTGGCCACTGCCAAGTGGCGCCATGTGGCGCGAAATCTCATTGGCGCAACTTGGCGCGCGCCATTACATTCCAGTTGATTCCAATAGGCGGATTTTTTGCGCCAAAGGGCGATATGTTCGCGCCATTTGGTGCCACTTGGCGGACACTTGGCGCTGATTGCTCGATGCAAGTGGCGCGACGAAAATTTCAAACATTTTGAAATTTTCTTGCCGCCACATTCAAATTTGGTGCCGTTACGGGCCACCACGAGCCAGTTGAGAGGCAGTTTGAGCCACTACACGCCACTAGGCACTATATTGGCGACACTAGGCGCCACAGTAAATTGCATTGGCGCAAACTGACACCAACTGGCGCTGGCCCAGTGGACTCCTAGCATTAGGAAAAACTTGTTAAAACTTGATTTGTTTTATTTCATCACTACTTCATTGCATTGTTCTATGATTGTTGTCTGGTAATATATATAATTATAAAGACAGATATTACTCTCTCTTTTCATTCTGCATTAGACTTCTCATTATTTCCTGTCCTCTCTCTTTCTATCTTTGTTCACTCTTTCAATTATCCTGAACTATATGGTACCTATTTTCTCTTTTCTTTGCTCATCTAACTTTAATGTTGGCTCTCCACAGAAACTAATTTTTCTTCTGTTTTCATGCATTCCATTGCCTCTAATACATTTGATCTTTACCGAAACAATTTCTCTTCATTTCACACATCAAATCATGCCAATCACATACATTCCTCATACGAACTAATATTGAAATTAAAAACTGTTTTGTCTTACCTGTGATAAGAAGATGACCTTGCTCTCAGTTCATCCAGCTCTCCTGGTCCCAGGTTGTCTCCAGAAGTCACCTGTCTCCCACTTGGAGGTAGCCCCAGCACCTTGTCCGAGGCTGTCTGGGTGTCCCAGTGCCTTCCGCTTGGAGGAAGCCCAAGTGCCTTGTCCAGGGCATCAGGGTTATCCGATGGTAAGACAATGGGCTTCCTCTTCAGCTTGCTGACTGCAGGACTCAGACTAGCAGGAGGTATGTCCAACAAGAGCTGTCTGGCCATCTCCGGCTCCAGAGACTCCAAGGATTCAGCAGTTGTTGACACACTCACGCCAGAGTCTGTGCTGCTGGCAAGGTCTAAAGGCGAGTTCCTGGAGGACAGTTCAAGTTGTGTACCCTGTGTGTTCATGTCATAGATGAGGTCTTTGGGACCAAAGAGACGGATCCTCTCTGCTGCCGACGGCAGGTTGTCAAGGCTCTGGCCTTTCATTTGGTGAGGTAGTCTGTTCTGGAGGACTGGACCAAAGCTGTCCGTGGTACGCTGTGAGTGGAGCTCACCATGCATAGTGGACTGGTAGCGGTCCTTGCGGTCTATCAGCCCCGCAGGACGGATCGGACTGGATTGGTTTGGAGGAAGTGATGAATCCACGCTGGCGGAATGTACAAGTTTAGGGCCTCCGTTATAAATGTGAGGTTGTGATCTGTAGATATGCTTCGTACTCAATGCATTCGCTTTCCATCTCACATGATGAACATCATTTCGAGTTCTTACACTAAATTTGTCTTCTTGCAGCAGCTGCTCCCCGATGGTCTCTAGATCAGCTCGTTCCTTGGTGTTACTTTCATTGCTTGAGCGTTGATTTTGGTTGATTGCACCAGCCCGGTTCTGAAGGATTCCTTTAATTGCCTGAGCATCTTTGGCTGTTCCACCCTGACCTGTCCTTACAAACCCGTTATCAACCTCATGCTCCTTATGACCTTTGGCATCACCGCTACCAGAGTCCTCAAAGTCCCAGGACCTGCTCCTGCCGTGGGTGAAGAACGCTTTGCTCTTTGACCCCGCCCAGGATGATCTTTGAGCAGCCTTTGCACTTCTGAAAGCAGATCCTGCGTTGCCTCCCAGTCGCATATAGTTCCTAGTCTCATCTATGCCTTCTTGCGTGACCTTCTCGATCGATGCTTGCCTTTCCTTGATATGATTCAACTGTTTACAGGCAGTTCTTGTTTCCTCAGTCTGAGCATCTTTCAGACGATCCTCTGTAAGCGTTACATCTGCAGAGGTGTCCCAATCGCTGCTCTGGTCAAAGGTCGTACTGGGCTCAGGCTCGTCATAATCAAAATCTTCAAAGCAGTACTGCTCTGCATCCATCCTGAAATGATAACAGAAGACAGAACAAAGGTAATCAGTCATCTTCCACTGGTCAAATGTATGCATAGGTCACCAAAACTTGAAGGAATAACATAATAGATGTTACATGGAACACCCTATTAAGTAACATGAATACTACAGTGTGTCCCGAAAAAAACTATACACTTTTGAAATGGCTGCCGAATAACAAATATATGATTCTAGGGGGAAAAGTTTTATATGTATGGAAAGCTCATATACTCAAATTTCATATGACACCAAAAAGTTTGAAAATAATTCATGCTTGGGTGAGCACTGCTCTCTTTTGTAAAGGGTATGGAAATTAGATTGCGCAGGAATTAGCGTTCCAATTTGTGAGAGGTAAATCCTTTGGAGCTTACAACATTGAGGGTGATATGATACATTCATGATTTGCTGAGTGAATTTCATGGTTTATTAAACCAAACTTTTATGAACGGAACAGGAATTTAATTTGTTATTGTAGCATTGTAACTTTCCCTGGTAGACTCAGTGGTGTGTTCATGAGAGTCATGATGTGGTGATGGTACATGTTGTAATTTCCATGTTACAAACTGTTATTTTTTACATTTGTGACTTTGAATAAAAACCTTCACCCCACATTTCAGTAATACCATTTACCTGAAGATTAAGTAGCCGACATCTTGGACATTCCTTTTGTCAAAAACCGCATTTGAATATTCAATTTACATTATCCCTACCTGGGTATTGAGTAAATCAATGAGATGTTCAACTAATCTTACAATAATCGAAATGTGGGGTGAAGGTTTTTATTCAAAGTCACAGATGTAAGAGAATAACAGTTTGTAACATGGAAATTACAACATGTACCATCACCCCATCCTGACTCCCATAAACACACCTGAGTCTACCAGGGAAGTTACAGTGCTACAATAAAAATGCAATTCCTGTTAAGTCATGCATAAAATGTTAATCCCATAAACCAAACATTTCACTCAGCAAACCCAAACTTATCACAATTGATCATAAATTGGTCATATCATCCTCAATTCCGTAAGCTCCAAAGGATTTACCTCTCACAAATTGGAAGGCTAATTCCTGCGCAACCAAATTTTCATACCCTTTACAAAAGTGAGCAGTGCTCACCCGAGCATGAATTATTTTCGCAACTTTTGGTGTCATATGAAAGTTGAGTATATGAGCTTTCCATACATATATAACTTTTCCCCCTAGAATCATATATTTGTTATTCGGCAGCCATTTCAAAAGTGTATAGTTTTTTTCGGGACACACTGTATAGAGGATGAATTTGTAAAAATTTAGGTATAATTTCAGATGATGTAATCATGCAAACAATCAATGACTACAAATATAGCAATTATTAAAGTGTATGGCAGACGAGAATAACAGAAGAGTCTGAACATCTGTTTACCTACCAAAATTTTTTTTTTTAATAGATGATAAGAATTTACTATGCATCCATGCAATTTTAAATAATGGATACTTTCAGGGACAAATGTTTTCATGAATGTGAAATGAAATACCAAAGTACTTATGTCATTAAAGATGTTTGTGCACTTCCAATTCAAGGCATGGTCATTCTATAATTGAGAAACGACAGGTACAACCTTAAATTAACATATACTGCCTCAACTGGCTAAATGTAAATACAACTTACATAATTTTGTCATTAAAAATAAATAAACAAAAAAAATCAATGAATAACATTTATATGACTCACACATGTAATTAAAGGTACTATGTCCCATTTGCAGACCAAAAAAATGAAAAGGTTAAATTCCAATGGCATTTGAAAGATAATACTAATTTAGATTTTAGAACTTCCCTATAAAAGGTGGGGCTTGAAAATGTCTTAAAGTGGGAAAATAACGCCTATTAATTGTCAAATCAACTTAGGAGCTATAGAGCCAATAAGTAATAGTCTTGATTTTGAGACCATTGTGCCGAATGGTCATACGTTTTATGCTACGCAAAGATTCAATCAGTTTAATTTTGGCCATCACAAATGCTCATGTACCCTTTAACAGCTCATTTTATGTATGTTATTACCAAAGAAGAAAAAAAGACAGCCAGTCACTCAATAGTGTCTGACAGTGAAGTCTAGCAAGTAACCGGGTTTCCTTGCCTAATTAGAATATTAGGACACTGCTAATGTTTAAATTTCACAGATAGGACATACATGACATATTTATAATTCCTGCAAAGTTCTACAGAATTTGAGGTTGGCTGCAAATGGGACATAGTACCTTTAAGGGTACTAATCATGTTAACATAATATCAGAAAAACATGTATCTTTATAGTATAGTTTCAATTATGGAAAAAGGGTACTTCCAATGCTACTGATATAAATAAACCTTGACAGAAAAAAAACCCTCTGCGACCTCAGTCTTGTCCTTAGTTGAAAAAGCAACAAAAAGATATTTGACGAAATAATTTTGTGGATGGGTAACGAAAGAAGGGATTTAAAACCACCCATGCTCGACACCTCATTATCAGGTAATTATCGAGGATCATAGAATACTTGAATTTAATTTTTCATCACTTTAGAATCAATTTGCTGGAGGAGCGAGGGTGTGAAGTCAAGCGTTTAACTCCGCTGGATGGGGTCATTAAATGAAATACAATCATGGACAAAGTGGAGCGTTTACTCTCTGTGGTTATCGGAGCAAAGATGCGTTAAATATTGCTTAAACAAGAGTCAGGCAAGGTCAATAGAGCAAGAAAACTGCTTAGGGTAGGGTTTGCATTGCCAGGTATTCAATTTGATCAAATTGTTTATGTTTCAATCATATTTCCTAAAAATATTAAATTAAATATTACTTAAATATTGCTTAAACAAGAGTCAGGCAAGAAAACTGTTAGGGTAGGGTTTGCATTGCTCAAATCATTCATCCATTCCACCTTTCATACTTGAGTTACGGAAAACTAATTGAAAACACATCAAATTTACAAGGAGTATGAATAATTCAGTTGTTAACTGTGCAGGTACATTTAATTTATACACTGATCATACTCTCTTGGCTGGTATCATATAAACTTCCATGGATGAGAGTCATGGTTCTGAACATTCTAGAGTGGTAAACTTATACAGTCAAACCTGCTTTAGTATATATCCATCTTTCAAAGGATCCTCAAAAGGATGCATTATATCGTCTGTACAGAGCCAGAAGGGTGTTAACTCTGTGTTATAGAGCAAAATGCCCTGATGGATTTATGTGGGCAACATGGACACTAATTCATCATGCTCTTACTTGCACTTTAAATCACAGTCTCCCCTTTCAAAAGATTTTGTGTGACCCTTAAAACATGGCCACCCTTGTGCCACATTCCATTATGTTCTGAAACAAAATGAATATTCTTTTTCAGAAAAATTGATGTATATGTATTTGAAATAATCTCTTCCAACCATGTTACAAATGTTGCCTAGTCCTTGTGTCAGGTTTCTTTTCAATGAGAACAGCCTGGCAAATTAAGAACTCCTGATAATGTTGAAGTTAATAGAATCTTACATTGGGCCTAATTCAGGGAATTAATTAGGCAGGTTAAAGTAAAAATGTAAATGACCATGTCGTCCAGGTTCACATTTGTAAAAAAATATGTATGAGTATGCTTCTACATTTTCTACATTGATTTGCTTTGGGCCAAAAAATATTTTGTTTAGCCACTCATATTTTTGGTAAGGACCCCTTTTTCTTAAAGGGATCCGGTAACTTTGTCTTAGATCCTTTAGAAATAATCCTTGATTTAGCTCATGCTGCAATGATAATTATAAACCTTTAGGTCAGTCAGGAACTCCATGACTTTTACAAGCCGTTCGCCTGTCTGATTATCAAGATATTAATGATTGGAATTACAAATTTTGAAAACCATTCACTGAAACACTATTGGGGAAAACGAGTACGGTATGGTAAAACCGGTCACTCAAAGATATTTACTTTTTTGAGGCACTTCTTGATAATTTTGAAGCGCAATTTTTTTAGGGCTTCAATATTACACCATATCACAGACACTGGTAACATGTAGGACCGTGTATCTCAGATTTAACATTGTTAAACGATAGGGGGGGGGGGGAGGTTTATTTTATTTCAATGATAACTAGCAGGACACTCACAGTTTAAAGCTGCCATGAAATTATTCGCCTGAATTGGAATAAGGGATTAAAAGTAATGTTCCGATTAAACATAAGAAAGTTAAGCATTTTTGAAGTTGCTATCAATCAAACAGAAATTATGTTTAATGTTTGATAGGAAGTCCCTCCTATTTACTCTGTCCTTTAGAAACAATCAATAAACAAATACAAAAATCTTAAATCATCCATGCACCCTAGATATAATTATTGCAAATATGTTTCTATACAACCCCTGTATGGAAAAAATCTATTCCATCATCAATAACGTAGAGAATGAAAGTTTGTGAACTTTTATGTACAGAGCTACATTGTAATTGGAGAATTAAGACCTCTTCAAAGTGTTTGCCAATTTCTATTTGATTGATCGCAACTTCAAAAAGTCATAACTTTCTTATTTTTAATCAGAATTTTCAGAAACTTTCATTGATAGTTAATGCCCTTCAGCCTCTAAGCAGACAAATATCACTGGAAGACATTTTGATATTTATGTACATTTCTGTACACCGGTATGTGGATGGATAAGATGAATCAGAAGGCGTGTCTTCATTAGCTCGAGTTTGCCAAATAACCGCTATCTTCAGCCTCGGGATATTATCCTGAAGATCAAAATTGCGTTTTCACCAGACCGATACGCTCATCTAAAATAGTTTCCAAAATAGTGGGATATTTTGGAAACGGGACCAAGATTTCTTGGGATATTTTCTCGATCAAATGTCCCGCTAATTGTAACTGCAGGTTGATGAAAACACAAATTAACTGGCTAATTTGCGATCGGGATAGATAAAATAGTTGGTTATTTGGCAAACTCGAGCTGATGAAGACAGGCCTAGTATATTCTCAAGTGTTACTTAACGACTCGTCACACTATAGTGAAATACCCTCTTCCTTTGATTGTCCAACCACAGGGGCTATTTGCGGTCTCCGGCCGATCGAATGTCAATGCAGGACTAAAACAGTGGTTAGTCAACATCGCAAGCACAAACAAACTATTGATTTACTTTGATCCGGAATCTTGGCATTGATCGGCCACGTCTTACTAAAGTAATCAATACAGGAATCTTGTACAAAGATATGCAGTTTAAATGCCGTCTTTAAGCGTTAGACCATAAACAGAATGAAGGACCAAAGATTAAAGATTTTTCAAAAGCCTGGTAGGTGTACGACTACGATATACTGTACATCCATTTTCCAATTGCCCCACTGGGTAACCTTGTCGTGTTGCATTTGCTATACAAACCTAAAATACATTGTTTGAGACAGATGGAAAAGGAAGACAACAAACAGGGTGCATTATTGCATTAAAAAATGATTTTGCAGGCAAATAAGGCAATTTCAAAAGGAAAAATAGAAATATACAGTTTGTTTTGTAAATGAAAAGGTGAAAATTTGTTTCCTAATGTATTAAATTATAATGACTTTAATTTTTCTTTTCTTTTTACCATTTAATATATAAATTTGCTAAACCATTAATTAGTATGTTCAATCATTCATCTGCTTAATATTTTATTTGTTTATTCATTTATTCATTCATTTAGTTATATATTCGTTCATCCATCCATCTATTGCTATTTTTGTTTGAAACTCACACTAAATTCTTCAGTTTCATACAAACTTTCACTGTTGAATAAAATATGGTTTGCAGAAACTGGTTTCTCAGTCATCCCTACATGTTTTAGCCTATGTGTGATGTAAATGAGCATAGTAGCTACATCACACAATTCTATTGCTGGTACTTAATTACATTGATAGTATACAGTTAAGGTGGATTGTTATTTGATATTGCCATGGTAACTATGAAAGGATAATTCCAGGACATAATGATGAACACCTGCGCCTTTAACTGGTTTGTACATTATACATGTACATTCAGTCCTATTTAGTCAGGTCAGTCACTCTAGATGGTGCAAAAGGATATTAACCCTATACTAATATGGAAAGGTACTTTATATTTATAGCAGAGCTGCCAATCTGTCACTTTCAAAAAACACATTATTCAGTGACATCAATTAAAGAAGATTAGAGTTTTTTTAGAGCACCTGCACAAATTTAATACTTTAATCCTTCAATCTAATTTTGAAATAATGTCCTTCTACTTCTAATTCCAGCCCAATATGAGATACAGAGAAAATTCTGCAGGTACAATGTCCTTAGTACTCGGTACTTTCAAATAAATTGCTTTGTTTGATTTCAATTACGTTAAACAATTAGTTGTTTACTGTTAGATACATGTACACACCAAAATGTATAATGTACCCCCCCCCCCACACACACACACACCATACCTTTTAGGCTTTTACCAAAGGTCTTGATTCTCGATTCAAAATACATATGCACAGAGTAGACATGTTCTATTTATAAATAATACAATGATTGAGTGGGGTGAATCAATTATATAGTGTATCGTATCACTGAATGGGGTCACAAACAATATCATGGAAACCCCATATAAGTACATGTAGTTGAATAAGATTGACCCATATACAGATATTTCATGTGTATATTAAAGTATGAACAATATAGCGACTCCTGAATGTATTCAAATATAAATGAACTGATCGACACAGCTGGGGGGAGGCCGGGGGAAGGAAAATGTTACATTTATCAGATGACATTTGAATTGTAGTTTAAGAGTCACAAGGGGTCATATAAGCAACATGCATATTAACTGTTGCATTAAGAGGCAAGTCTCCGACAGGCTTTGAGCTAATACTAAAAAAATATATAAATGACCTATGAATACCTTTGATATAAAGTCTGATGTGACTGTGGTTTTCAACCAAGACCCAAACCAAAATATGCACTGCATTTTCCAGCAGTCTTGTACCTATCACCATCTGTAAACTTGTCGCATGTCATTTCTCTTGCAAATTATAACAACATTTGTTAATTACTGCACTACAAAATGTCTTCTCTAACAGGCATCAAAGCATACTCCCCCATATGAATTCATCTTTTCTATCAATCCCCAGATATTCCCTAATAATCTTTCAATTTCCGCCCACCACATTATGCAAGGACACCATCAAACTGGTAGCAGCAAGCATCAATATTTTCTAAACAACCAACAAGTAAAACAGAACGAGGTATTTTCATCTCGTGAGGATTAACACTCGCTACGATTGCCGCATACAAAAGCCGCGCTGTTATTATCCTTCTGGGATCCTATAGCCTGTTTGTCACTAGGCCTGTCCTCATCAGCTTGAGATTGCCAAGTATCCCGCTATTTCGATCTATTCCGATCGCAAATTATCCAGTTAGTTTGCGTCTTCATCAGCCCGAAGTTGCAATTATCGAGATATTTGGTCGGGATAATATCCCAAGAAATCTCTGTCTAGTTTGCAAAATATCCCGCTATTTCCCAAATAGCGGGATATAGTTTGCGACCGTCTTAATTAGACCTACATGTACACTGTAAGCACAGAGTCAAATATCCCGATCACATCATGCACAACGATTTCCGGTTTTCCATTTTTGTAAATATTGTAGCACATGCTTTAAACTGCGCTGCATGCATGCACAGCCAGTACGGTACTTGTTTACGTTTCACAGCGCGGGTAAAATCTGAAATCCACATGCTGGTCGTACGGCCGGTCTCTGAATTGTGCGCATGCGTCAATCTCAAGATTATTTTTGGAGCTAGTTTGTGATGAGCATATCGGTCTGGTGAAGACGCGATTTCGAGCATCGGGACAATATCCCGAGTCTGAAAATAGCTGGGCATTTGGCAATCTCGAGCTGATGAAGCCAGGCCTACTGCTGCTTCTTTCACCGCCGCTGCTGAGGTATTGATCGGCTTGCGACAGACCGACCGAAGGTTGAATGACATCGTGGCATAACATTGATTGGTCATGTGGGCAGTTTCAAATGGGGGTGATTTGATAATGCAACTGGTACAGCAGTGGGAATAAAAAGTGCTAAGAGGGAAAACATCTTACGCATGTCACTTGTATCATGGGGCCATAAAACCTTTATGCCCGGGGCTAAACGATTTGTCTGTCTACCAGGCAAGCGGTAGCTAACATTCTGCCCTGCGAATACGTGAACATGTACAGTAGCAACTGAAAGAAAAGATTGTGTTGACTAATAGAGAGAAGGAATTCTGATAAGAGAGCAGTTTGTTCTTTTTTTAATTCATTTAAACTCAACATATTGCATGCTGAGAACCAGAAGGGCATTTACTCATAATTAATTTTACACAATTAATGCCCTTCTGGCTCCAAACAGACAATTTGTTCTTTTTTAAACACTAATTACATCAAATCAAATAGCACCTGACATAATGTAATCATGTACACTGATTTAGATACTGGCAAATGTTGGATACTAGCTGATATTATTTATCAAGTTATCTCTACTCTATCGATAAGCTCAATTTTTTTTTTTTCACAACTATTTGTAAAAGTTTGATAAATATCATAAAATGTGCACACATTTTTTTTTCATACATGTTCATGATATTAAATTCTACCGGTAGTCTATTTTCACTAAACTGAAATATTATCTTACATGCTATCAAATGCATATTAATCCTTGTTTTTTCTGAAATTCAGCTTTAATACTGAGGGACGTTATTAGCTTCCTACAGTATAGTAAAATACCACAAAACATTAATATGATGTTGTTACTCAATAATGTTGGGCTTCTAATGTTTTCCTGCATTAGCTTAGATCTCAAAATATGATTAATTTCATACCTTAAACCAAAATACCACATGGATTATATCATAATGCAATTATAATGTTATTTAATAACATTTGGGCTTTTAATGGTTTCCTGTATTAGTTTATCTAAAAACATGGTTACATGTATGTCTGTTCAGAGCAAGAAAGGTCAACACACTTCTGGCTACAGACAGACGATCAACTAATTCTACCACCATATGGATTATATTGACATTAAAATGAACAATCATGATGTTGTTCAATATCTCTCTATGGGATGTTAATGTTTTCTTATATTCATTATTCATGAGCCTAAATGTTGTTGTGCGTGCGATAAAGGTAATTGACAGCCAGCTTAATTCAAGCATATTTTAAAGAGAAAATTAGACATCAGGCATTTTGATAATGATGATAATAATGGGTTCTTAGCACTCATGCATATTTGTCATGCTATGATGCCCAAGGCGCTTTTCCATTATTACCTATTAGGCCAAATAAAACAAAAAACATGTTTAGCGTCCTGTTTTTTGCAAAAATAGGAAGGAGGAGGCCCTTTTTTTTTCTTTCAAAATGGCCGCTCGGTACATTTTTCCTGTCAGTCGGGCTATTTTTCAAGATGGCCGCCGAAATTTTTTTAAAAATCAGAAATAGATCCATTTTAGCAGTGTTTTTCATGTTTTTTTTCTTTAAAAAAAAAAAAACATCAACAAATTTCAAAAGAGAATAGGAGGCGGCCCCCAAAAAGGAAGCGGGCGGGGACGCTAAACATGTATATTTTTTACATGGCCTTAGTGTTGTAGCTGAGCTGCCAAAGTAACTTGCACTCAAGCATAGCAGGTACCCTTTTACACCTGAGTAGATAGTGGCAAATGAAGATTAATGTCTTCCCAAAGGACGCTAGTGCCAAGGTGAGACCTGAACCCTCAACCTTCAGATTGAGAGTGAATGAACCACTAAACCACTAAACCACTATATCATGACACTTCTGATTGATGTGTGTACATGTCATGTACATGACATCATTCTGAAATATTGTACATCTTCACAGAAAAAGGGTAAAGATTCAAATGCGCAGTTAACATGACTCACGAGCAGAGCACAGAAGACAAAAAAACTTATTAGAATTCTTATTAAAACAAAACGGCTTCACAGAGCAATTACTGTGATGTATTAACAGTTTTGTCTTGCAATGAATAATGACATTGAAATGAAAAGAGCTTCACAGAGCAATTACTGTGATTTATTAATAGTTTAACCAAGGAGATACCAGTAATAACTCCTTGGTTTAACCTTGCGATGAATAATTAAATTGCAATGTTTACATTGTATATTGTCTATTTAGAGTAAGAAGGGCATGAACACTGTCTTAACGAACATACATGTACATACATTTATATGTACTGTATATGAATGAACGCCCTTCTGGCTCAAAATAAACGCTATAATAAATTTGACAATACTTGATATCTGAAAAGCATTCCAAATCATTTCAGCTATAGACCGCGGGCCGAGGTGCATTTTCTTTTCATCTCGTGCCTCAAATTTGTATATAGCTGTATTTTGGTCAACATGTGTAAAAATATTTATTACAGTCACATCTGAAACTCGTCAGTAACAAAACTTGCACATTTTTTGAAAATATCAAAAAACAAAAAACAAATTTGAGACAATTTTTCACTTTCTACGGTAAGAATGACCAATCACAATACGTTGCTGATAGCATGATGTGTGGAGTGACTGGCTTTTGGCCAATCATATTCTTTGTTTTATGCGCACGCCTATGCGACTTTCACTGTGCACTGCGACTTTCACTGTGTACTATGGCGACTTCTGAGTCGTTTGATGCCAGTGAGACGGACAATTCTGAGGCTGGTGAATCCGCTTTCTGTTCCATACATGTCATCGATACTCAGAGCAAGATTATACCATTTAGTGATAAAAGCTATCAAAAGTGTAAGGAGTGTGCAGCTAAGTGGGTAATCGTGGAAGAGAGTTTAGAAAGTGAAGTTGCAGAGAAGTTGCAAGAACACGTACACGAAAGTGAAGGTGTGGGACAAGTCGGTCTTCAGTCATCGACAACAAGCAGGTAAGTTATCACCTAATATATTGGTATAGATCTAGATATCTAGGCCTGCATGAAATGAAAAGTGTTCACATTTTCCCCGAAATAAAAATTGCACTTGAAAAAAGAGCAGAAATTACAAATTTGGTCTAGAGTAGTAGAGAACAGACTAGATCTAGACCTCTCATCTACTATGTCTATGGTCCTGGATTACAGGATAGATTTTCTAGGTCTAGATCTACTACTACTAGACCCTGTCCCTACTTCTACTGTCTAGACCCTCTACTTTTTTTCGTCTACAGATAAATTATAAAATAGTCTAATTCTTGACTCTTGCTTGTGTCAAGAAATTACTTAAACTAGGTCCAGCAGTTCTTGTATTTTAGCAGATTGAACTTAAATAGAAATTATTTATTAGTCTACATCTCTCACATTTTCTTTTACTAGGGAGCACCATACTCGGCTTCGAGGATATCATGCTGAATGTTACCGACACTTTTGCAACGTAACGACAATCAGTAGAGCATTGACAAGACTTCAGAAGAAGAGAGGTAATAAACAATGATTAAATGCTGCTAAAATAATTTAAACAGTACAGTACAAAGACAAAGAAGAGAAGGAGAGTGTTTGATCTGTGCGTGTGTGAGGCAGTGCAAAAGAAGACACCGGTAGGTGCAATTGTGCAATAATTGTTCTGCATCTACACATTTAGATCTACTGGCGATTTCAAGTTCAGTGTCAAAAGCCACAACACTGAACTTGAAATGAGGCTGGTGTTGGAATTGACCTCGGAAAATATGTTGTTGAATGTTGTCTGCTGAACCGAGTATCATGGTTCGCTTTGACGATTTATTTGTTATTTCCCTATTCCCCAACACAAATCGCCTAGAGATTGGGAAATTTGTGATTTGAAGTTCGGTGTTGGTGTTGGTGATCTTAAGATCATGAACCAAATGATAACGTCGCAGCAAAGTTAAGCGAAATCCAATTTACAGTCAAAATGTTTTACAAATCATCAGAGCTATATATGTGTCTATTTTCTAAAGATTAATAACATTTTCTCTTTTGATTTGAAAATACGATTTTAGATTTTACATCCTGTTTGATGAAATTTGAATGCCATTTCTCACTGATTTCACTTTCGTTGTATAGCCTTTTCGCTTGAAATCGTGAGTGGATCACATAAAAGGCGTGACATCACTCCGTATTGAGCTATTTCTCAAGTACAGTCAGTGTTGGAGCTCGGTTCAGCAGCTTGATCCACACTTTCAAAACCAACACCACATTGAGTTATATATTCAGAAAATCAGAATGATTTTGATAAATTGGTTTTAATCAGTATTTTTTCCCCTGTCTGTTCCTTTCTTCCTTCTCTTTTTCTTGTTAAACCCACAGATGCTGAGAAGACATCTACAGAAGATCCAGAGGAAGTGTCAGCAAGTGAGGATGCCCCTGCACCCAAGAGACTGCTGCGGTCGAGAGTATCCCATGAAAATCAACCCTCTACCAGCCATGACTTTGATAAGCCGCATGTATTGCCAGTCCATTGCATTATCTGCAAAGGAGCTAAGTATATCCGCGAACAGTCTTCTGGTAAACGGAAGGTAGAAAAATTAATTCTTTGTGAAAGAAAAGATGGGGGGCATCTGTTAGAGGCCGCTTTATTAAAGCAAGATGAACAATTGCTTTTACACATACGTGGGAAAGATCTTGTTGCAATAGAAGTAAGGTACCATAAATCGTGCTATTACAGGTATACAAAAGTTGTGAAGAGATGTAATACTTATAAACAGGATACTCAGCAAACAGTAATATATGATAAGTCATACTCTAGTTTCTGCAAAAAGGTAATTGAGGAAAGGATAATGAAAAATAAGGAGATCCTTAGGCTGACTAAGCTGAACCAACTCTTCATCAAGGAAGTCAGGGGAGTTGAAGGATTAGATGCCTCCTCCTTCCAAACCTACCGATTGAAAGCACGATTGAAATCCTCACACCCTGCTCTTTGTTTTGTCAGGCCTTCTAGGAAGGTGGAAAGCGACATTGTATTTGTTGAAAATCTGTCTGTTGAGGAGGTAGTAGAGGATGCAGTTGGAGAAATGACAAGTGAAGAAAGCGAGTGCAATGAAGCTGTGAGTGATGACCCTTCACATGCAGTTCCATCCAGAGCTTATCACCTGAGGGATATGTTCCATGCTGCCCAGGTTGTTAAAGACAGCATCGTCAATGCACCTAACCCAATAGAGTGGCCCCCCACAGCTGATGACTCAACCCTGGACACAGTCGACAAAATTGTGCCTTCTGCACTCTTTAATTTTCTTGCATGGTCAACTGGGGCAAGTTCTGACCCAAGAGACTCCGGAAAGGTTGAGGTGCCTGATGAGCTCCATCCCCGCCTTCTTTCAGTTGCCCAGGATATTATGTTCTTGAGAGCAAAAGGAAGGATCCTTCTTCCCAAGCATTCATCCCTCTCAATGGCAGTTCGTCACTTAACTGGTTCTGCGAAGCTAATTGGGCTGCTGAATGGATTTGGCCATTGCTCTTCTAATTCCTTTGCGTTAGAACATGATACTGCATTGGCAAAGAGGCAGATTGAACGAGGCATCGGTGCACTTCCAGCTGGATCAAACATCACTTTCACCACCCTGGTGTGGGATAATAACGATTTTGGCGAAGAAACGACTAGTGGGAAAGGAACCACACATAATACAAATGGTATCCTGATACAGTACGATCCATCTGCAACATCAGAACCAACCTCAGAAGCTTCACATGTTGAACATTCATCCAGAGACAGACGCCGCTCTGTGCAGCCCCCGTCGCCAAACATCAAGAAGTATCTTGGAAGCAAGAAAATTGGACCGAGGGCTTACGGAGAATGTGTTGATCTGCAAGACAAACCTTATCAACCATTTCAAATACTGTCAAGAAAGCTAGATCTAGCTCTCCGGGTCATGAAATTGGGAGATTCATCAGAAATGATTTTCCCTGGATGGACAGGCTGCAACTCTATACTACAAAGCCATATTCCAGAAGTATGCAACATCAAGTATCTTCCAATCATTGATGCTAGTCCGACTGAATATGATACAGTTTATACAATTCTTGAAAGATCTTTACAAATTGCAGATACCCTGAAGCAAGATCAAGTGGCTGTAGTGTTCGACCAAGCAATATATGCCAAAGCGCAGCAAATTAGGTGGAATAATGAGAGATTTTCTCAGCGAATGGTAATTCGCCTTGGTGCATTTCACACTTCCCTGGCCATGTTATCCTGCATTGGTAAACGCTTCAGGGATGCAGGACTGGAGAATGTGGTTGTAGAATCAGGAATCGTTGCCTTGGGCTCTTTGAATGGGACAATGAACGGCCACCATTATAACAGAAGTATCCGTGTACATAAGTGTGTAGCAGAGGCCATGGAGCGGCTGAGGTGGCAAAGTTTTCTTGACTCTTTACCAGAAGTTGAAAGACTGCAAGCTCAAAAAGTAATAAATCAACTGGGTCGAGCTTTTCCTGGAGAGGCATACATGGAACTTGTAACATCCAATGAGTTTGACAACATTTCTTCATTGTATGACAGTTTTGTGACTCATCAAGGGAAGAAGTATCCTACTTTCTGTGTTTGGTCATCTTACATAGAAATGGTAGAAGTGATGCTTCTTTTTCTCCGAGCTACCAGAGAGGGAAATTGGAACTTGCATCTATCTGCAGTGAGGTCATTTCTGCCTTGGCTTTTTGCTTACAATCATATCAATTATGCTCGTTACCTACCAGCCTACTGGCTTGAAATGTGTCAACTCTCCTCAACCCATCCAGCAGTCCATGAAGAATTCATGAAGGGCCACTTTGCAGTTCAGAGGCAAGCTGATCATGGATTTTCACAGGTGGCTTGTGACCAAACCATTGAACAGACTTGTAATCGTGACACCAAAACAAAAGGAGGCATGGTGGGCTTCACTACCCAGAAAGGTGCAGTGACAAGGTGGATTTTGTCCCAGCCAGAAAGAGCAGCAATTACAAAGAGGTGCGAAGAAATGGCTGGTAAAGATGAGAGGACAAGTGGCCGCAAGGATTTGGAACATTCTCGCATTAAGAAAGACGAAGAGAGTGTCTGCAATGTGAAAGCAGTGATTGAAGCAATGATAAATCCGTTTGAAGACACCAGTGATCAGTTGCTTCATATAGCATCTGGCTGTGTGGCATCAAAGGATGTTAATGACGATTATCTCAGTGCAAGAGACAGGGGAGACACATGCTTCATGCAATATAGCAAGGAATGTCTTCAAGGCGATGAAGATATGTTCAAGACACTTAAATTAGTCAAAGTTAAGACCTTCCAGTCTATGAATAAGACCTCTCGATCTAAAGTGAAAGGTAAGGAAGTGGTATTGAAAGCAGACAGAAATCTTTTTCAGAGGCTTGTTATTATTGCAAATGTTCGGAAGCTTGATATTCGCCACATGCTGACATACAATTTGGGCCCCCTTCCTCTTTCAATTGCACATCCAGATGGATCACTAGCCAAGACAGCCAAATCGACTTTGCTTCATTGCATTGAAGCCCATGTGCAACCATCTCCACAGGCTGATATTCTACCAGGAAGCATTTGGATTGTAGATGGTATGGCGATGGTACAAGAAATGTCCCCCAAGAATATTCCACCAACATTTGGGAAGCTCAGTGAATTCCTCCTGCGACAGATAATTGATTTGGCTGTCAGTGTGCGCAGTAATGTGATACACTTTGTAGTTGATACCTACAGGAAAGAAAGTATCAAGAATGCAGAAAGGGGAAGGCGGTCAATTGGTGGAAGTGTTATCACCAAAATCTACAGTGAAGAACAGCAGGTACCACATCAGTGGAAGAAATTTCTTGGATGTGGCGACAATAAAGCAGAGCTGATCAGATTTCTGTTTCAGACATGGAGCAAACAGCCAGGTGCAATTCTGAAGAATGTTACTGTGTTTGCCACTCATGATTCAGAGTGCCATGAATTGACAGCTGAGAATGAGCAGATACATACCCGCATAGTACCAGAACTAGCTTGTAACCATGAAGAAGCCGATACAAGGCTTTTTCTTCATTGTAAATATGCAGCTACACACCAGCCACCATGTTCAGATCAGGCGATATGATCCGCGTTCTCAATGACGTATTGAGATATTGTGGAATAATTGCACAATGCATATCGTACTGCTTTTACAAAATATCCAACATGTGATAGGTATTGTATCAATAGCATTGAGTCGTAATTATATGTGTACACAAGGGTGTTAAATGTGGCCAATTTGACGTAAATCTAATATTTTTGTTTAGATATTGGTACACGTTTTAAATGTCGTACCCTTCAAAATACTGACATAAATACTGTTTGATAATATACATATCAATAACAATCTTTTGTTATTTATTGTTATAGATTCCTTGCTTATTCACAATCATCAAAGTACAATTATAAGTATGTTTTTAGAAAAGGCCAAGCTTTATGATGACGTAAGCCACATACGTATCTATTCTTTCTGCAGCAACCAGGCAAGTAGCCAATTTGAAGTTCATGTACAGGAATAAGGATATTTGTATTGGAAAAAACAAATTCCTTGGTTTGCTAATGTAATAATATATATTTTGTTGGTCTTAAATTATGATAATGCTTATTGTTGCTATTCAAGTGGAAAGTATATAATTGTGAAATGGCCTACACATGTATTGATAAATGGTACTAGTCTTGAAAACAGAAATAAATTAAATATTATATTAAGTCTCAATAATCTCTGATTGACTTAGCCCTCCGCAGGGCCTAGGGAGCATGAGGAATATTTGCGTGTGTCTAAAGATGTGGCAGTATATTTTGTCAGAGAGAGAAATTGACCACATACAACATCTCGTTTCAACATTCAACCATGTAACGTCGTAACCTGTTCATTATTAAAGACTACCTACTATAGTATACGCAGTAATTAATTTTTTTTCCATGTTGCCGGAAGTTAGTCTAATTTTCTCAGACATCAAATTGTATCGTGGGGCGAACAGAATAAAATAATGTGAAATTGTAGGCGGATCTATACTATTATCACCCGTTTTATATCGTATATTTTTGATTTGATTTGATTTCTGCATTTTTTCCAAATAAAATATAACTGAATAACAAAGAACATAATACACATGTAAGGTATAATACAACATAAACAAACAATGATTTCTTAATGTCAAAATGTTTTTTGTACATAATATATGTACATATAATAACGAAACTTATTATTTCCATAACATATTATCATAAATGTAAAGTATTATCCGAACTATTCTGTTGGAAAAGTGCAGGAGACCGCAATCATAAGCAAAGCTTAACATTTTATTTATTTGGTCGCTTTATTTGTTCAGCATAAATTTTAGTTTCGACCATTCATCTAAAACACAGCCACATGTACATGGGTATTGACGGTTTCAACACTGCTAAAATAAACTAAGGAACAGTTCCAAAGTCTTACGTTACCATAAACTTTTTTTTTTAATAGGATAATTTGGGCCTATTATTATACCGGTCAATTTTATGTTTTTCTAAGACTGTTGTTCTAAATTGCTATACTCTTAATCAGAATAGACGTTGGATCGGAATATAACATTATTAAAGTTTATGATGGAGAGAAATGACGATGAAATTATAGGAAATAATGTTTGCGTCAAGCTTGTGAAAAGACTATTGCAGTCTAAATATACACGCCAATAAAAACTATAAAACAACAACATTATGTGATCTTTCTGATGGACATCACGGAAGTTCCGTGATTGACACACGAGCAACGAGGGAAGGGGGGGGGGGGCGGGGGTATTGAGCACTACTTTTTTGTTTAAAATCAACACCCCCACCCCCCCCCCCTTTTTTGTGCCAGGGGAGGACGCCCGTCTTCATTTTGATTTGAAAAGCAGGTTTTTGGCCAGGTGAGGGACCCCCTCCTCCCCCCCTCCCCCCCCCCCCCACCCTAAGATATGCCACTGGGGATAGCCGTAGGGTCGACGGTCAGTTGGAGTCGAGATGAGAGTCAGATCATGAGACACACTTGATCAGCTTAATGTCACAAATAGCGGTCTGCGTGTGCTTAGAACTAGACTAGTCTATTACTATTAGTTCATCGTCGATCCGTCGCCCATGCCCTCCTCATACAGAGACAGACCACGCCACAGAAGCCGCTAAAATGGTGTTTTCGAGATGTTTTAAGGTAAGGTTTGTTTTGGTTTTTCCTTAATTGTCAATAAGAGTAGTAGATTATATAGACCCCTCTTATCATAGCTTCATTACTTATTTGAAACCGCAGTATCCAGACTAGAGCTACATGTACATTGTAGGCCTAGATTCTACATGTACATGTAGGTATGGTACCGCGGGGAAGCCCTAAATCACCACCATTGGTTGAATGAATTGAGCCCGGCTGCGCCCGCCAGGCCTAAGAAGATGAGACTATAACTTTGTTAGTCAGTTAATTAATGCATTTTAGTACAAGTACTCGTCAATCGATGAGTGCGAACCTAGCCTGCATGTTCCTGATGTTGGACCGAAAGCCTTGCCTTTGCTTTGCCTTTGGTCTCTGAAAAGTCTGATATCAATCAATGGTTATGGTTGTTCTGCTAGATAGTAGATATAAAACTAGGCCTAGCCCTAGGCTTAGCTACATGTAGCCTATACTATAGATCTAGATCTAAACATGATAAATAACTACGTCAGGCTCCTCCATATTCACTGACTGCCTCAATACAGAGCTGACTGAGTGTGGCTGTGGGGAGGTTATCGGGGCTATCAACTTGGGGAACTGCTTCAAGGGAGATATTTATGCAATTTTTTGTTGCTCAACAGGGAAGGGTAATAAGTTCCCCCCCCCCCCCCCCCGAGTACGCTGGTTTATTTTACACGTCTGGCGTGAGGTTTTTTCATAAACCAGGAGCTTGCGGGAGAGCAGGAGGAAGGGCGTGGTGGCGGAGTCTCCCGCTACGAGCTGGTGGGACGGCGGAGAAGGAGTGTGGTGACATAAGACTCCCTCCAAATGCGGGAGGGTTGGCAGCCCTGGGTTATGCAATGCAGTTTGTGTGTGCATGAGCGCCATACCCATCCTGCACAGTTCAGTAGCTTCACAAACTGGAGCTGGACAGATAAGCTGAAAATAAGTCCATAGATGTACACCTCTACAAATGGAAAGAATGCAAACTGCCATTGAAGAACGTGATACTACAAATACACGCAAAATCTTGTCACTCCAAGCAAACGAGCAGGAGAATTACTCACGACGGAACTGAATTCAGTGTACATGTACATGTACATGTAATTGTAAGTGCTAACAATATGGCACAGATGCAATCATCCTCAAAGCAGTCATTGAGACCTTTGGCCTTGGCATCTCTCTCGCCAATAGACAGAAATAACTGTCTGGTATGGGGAATTTCGAAATAAAACTGACATTTGTCAAACTTCCCCATACACAGGCGCGTACGCAGGATTTTTTCAAGGGGGGGGTTTTAACATTTATAATTCGGGCCGAAAATTTCGCAACGACTCAGCCGACCGCTGAATAAGCGGGGGGGGGGGGTAAAAGGACACTTTTTTTTTTTTTTTTCGACCTCGTGGGGATTTTTTTTTTTTTTTTTTTTTTTTTTTTTAATAATAAAAAAATTAAAAACAAAAAAAATCCAAAAGGGGGGGGTTTTAGGGGGTTTTGGGGGGGTTTATACACATAAAAATACCAAGGGGGGGGTTAACCCCCCAAACCCCCCCCCCCCCCCCCCTGCGTACGCGCCTGCATAGACACATTTACGGTTATCCTTGGCATATGCACAATGGAGGGGGTGGGGGGGGGGGGGGGGGGGGGGGGGGGTCAATTAGAGATTTACTCCATAATTTTTGCCTACTTTCTTTTCATTATCTAGACAAAATGATATAGAAAAAAAAAATGATTGAAAACAAAATGAATCTAATTTTCTTATACCGGTACTATGAAAATAACATTAATTGTAGAACATCAAAATAGAAGGACTTACATGTACTTTCAGCTTATCTGATGCTTTTCTTGAAGCTTCTGTGCGAGGTGAGATGGGTGATCACACACAAACTGCATTGCATAGCCTCCCCTCACTAACCCGTACGTATAGAGACAAAATCTTGCCCAATTACAGCTAAATTCAACTTGTATACAAAGTGCATTGGTCTTTGAGTGGAAGAAAACTTACTGGAAAAAATCAATCCAAGAAGACCCTATCAGAAGAAACATGCTGGTCTGCTATCCGCAACAAGATCCCATCCTAAACCACTGGGAGGACACGTTAGGATGAGTTATTGAACTCATCCCCTTAATAAATTATAACAAAAATGTAAAAAAGCTAATCTCATGCAAAGAAGATCTTGATCATTTGCCTGCAATGGATAATTTAGATACATACCCCCAACTACATATTTGGCTGGTACATATCTTGTACAATGAACCATAGTGAACATTTCCCTTGCAGTTTAAAGCCCCTCTAAAGTGTTGGGAGCCCCAAATTTGCCAAAAATTTGATGACAAAATTTCACTTAAATTGTATCATAATGTGAAAGACAAGGATGTCATTTAAAACACATTTCTGCAAGGATTTTCAAAAAAATGTGTTTGAGGATAAATATTGATAAAAAAAAGAATACTTAATTTTGTTTTTTTGAATCTCTTTTTACTGAAATTATCAAATTGGCAAGCTGATAGTAGTTAAATATTCAGAAACCCAAATCAAACATGCAAACATTTACTTATACACTAGATGATTACCGGTATATAAGGATTAATGTTAACATTGACCATATTTATATTTGTACATATGTACATGTACATGTATGTATGCCAAATAGTGGTAATGATTTTGTTGGTATGAGTTACTCACATTTTCTATACCAGGGTAACTATTAAACAAGACTGCATCTCTGATTGAACAAATCTTTACTAATATGTAATGATGTACATGTATATGCCAGTATAACTCCTGGTATTCTTTATTGTGATGCAACTGATCACTTCCAATTTTCCAATTAAGTAACCACATAATAACTCCTCCATCTGAGTCCTTCAATACCGTCAAATCAATGATGACACTTAATTGGCCCTAAAGGTTGATGTACTGTACAATGTACAAAAATCTCCTGAAAAGAAAAAGGAATGAACTGAAAATAGCTGTAAAATACAACAACACCATCTTGTATGACATTTGAGTTACATGTAGTTTGGTTGATAGTTGATACGCAATGAATTCTATGAATGCTTCTGAAGATAATTAAAAAAAAGTATGAATGTGTAGAAGATATTTGATAAATTATTATGCAGAACCAGACTAAATTATTATCCAGAATAGTGCTGCGACCGTGTATAGGCACGAAACCACCACTACACAACAGATAAACGAAGAACAAAAAATCATTTGTTTTTCAGGATTATAAGAGACTGAAGTCAATATTTCACTAAAAATGTCTGTCATCAGTCTAAAAATAAAGTTTAAGTTCCACTGCTACTTCCTTGAATAATCATTTCCATACACTGTACAATTTTGATTCAATG